>WNYD01000167.1:0-64835 GCA_021396205.1 Sporothrix brunneoviolacea
CGCGCCGCTGACGGCCGGCGCGGCACCCGCGCCGCTCTGGCAGCCCGAGCCCTTGGGGGCGACGGCACCCCGGGCCGACTGGACCTGGACGTCGGGCCCGGGCTGCGGGAACTGCAGGTCCGTGCTGTCGACGGTGCTGCAGCCGTTGCCGACGTTGGCGACGAACAGCTTCGGGCGGGCGTTGAGGGGCGTGTGCGTCGCGCGCCTGGCCCGCTTCGGCTTCAGCTTCTGCGCCGACGACCCCGAAATCGTCACGGCCGCGCAGTTCATGTACATCTCGCGGTTTCCCAGGTTGTTGAACCACGTCCAGGCCAGCAGCGCCTGGCCCTGGGGCGCGTCGGGCGGGAGGGCAAAGTCGAGGCTCGTGGGACCGGCGCTGGCCGGGCACCCGCCCTCGACGGACTGCAGCACGGTGAAGGAGCGACCGCGGTCGTACGAAAGGCTGACCTGGCAGGAGCCGCCGCCGTGCGGGGCGCCGCCGTTGATGGTGAGGTTGGCGGCCTGGCCCGCGGCGAACGTCGCGGTGGGCTGGCCGGAGGCGGTGCCGAGGTCGGCGTTGTGGTAGTTCTTGCAGGGGAAGTTGGAGCCGTCGGCGAGCAGGGGGGCGGTCATGGTGTAGTCGATGGTGCCCGGGTTGGCAAAAGGGTTGTACTTGGAGCGGAACGGCGGGGGCCAGGTCATCTCCATGTGGGCGGCGGCGACGGAGGCCGAGGCCAGGAGGGCGGCGGTGAGAGAGGACTTCATGGTGTTCCGGGATGTGTGTTCTGAAAAAGGAGCGTATATATATAGATATATGCGGTTGTATGTGACGGGCAGTCGAGACACTCGGAGAGCTGAATTCCTAGTCGAGAGAATGTAGGTTAAAAATTCGCTGAGCCCGGCTCTGCGTGTTGATGAGATCGGAATGAGGGAGTGCCGGTCGATTCCTGCAGTCTGTGAAGAGTCTTTTGCTTCTAAAAAAAGGAGTGGAAGAAAGGAAAACAAAAAGGAGAGGAAGAAGAAGAGGAGACAGAGAGTGTAGGTTCGCTGAAGAGCGGGACGTGGCCTTGTGAATACCAGAAGAACGATGCAGAGACTTTGGACAGCGGAAGAAGAGGAGAGAAGAGGAAGCAGAGCAAGAGACTGGGGAGGAACGATACGAAGGCCTTTTGTATTCCCAGAACGGGGGGGGCGTCTCTCTTCCGCGTCTCTGCTGTGCAGACGAACAGGCTCGTTTATTACGCCGGCATATATGCAAAGCCCACCTTGATTTTGTCCTTTCTCTCTCGCAACTCGGGCCTTCTTCCTTCACCGCTATGAACCTCTTCTAATTCTCGCCCCTTCTTGCCGTTCACTGCCATGCTGACGGAGAAAAGGGGGTAGAATGAAGAGAAGGTGTGGCGTTGCGCTTGTTCCTGGAGGCCAGATTTTATCCGGCCACGAGAGACGAATATAGTGGCACAAAGTCAAAGAAATCGGCAACAAAAAAGGCACCGAAGAGAGAAGAACACGAGGCAGACACGATAGCAAACCAATTAGTTCGTCAATGGGGGGGAGAGAAAAAAAAGGGGAAAGGGGGTGTGTAGCTAAGCTTCGTCCTGCAAGGTACGGGAAAGCTAAATGAAAGACAATAGACAGATACAGTATGACGGGAAACACACGTCTGCCTGTTCTGCTTTTGTTTGTTTCCCGGGGGGCCGCGCTTCCAGGTCCCGGCCGTGTTTGCCCTCCCACTTCGCCTCTCCATCTCTCTGTTCATGCCTCCGAGCTTGTTTGCCACGCGGCAGACACAGGAGGGGGGGCAGCAAACAGCAGAGCGGCAAACAATGGCCCAAAGAGAAGCGAGAAAAGAAAAAAGAAAGAGAAAACGGGCATCCCGATCGTTCAGCTCGTGCCGTATCTCTCGCCTTATGCTGTACCAGATATAGCTCCAGGTCTCTATTTTACCCGGGGGGCGTGTGCGTGGGGATCTCGAGGTCAGGAACAGAGACTACGGCGGATGATTGGCGCGAGGCAGAGAGAGAGAGAGAAAGAGCCGGCGAGAACACGGCGGCCGGCAAAAAGGGCGAGGCTTTGGCCTTTTTTGCTCGGTCAATGTCTGCCCACTAGAAGGCATGTCTGTTCTCAGCTTGTCCTCCCCCGTTTCCCTCTCTTGTATTAATCTATTTCGGAGAAAAGGTACGTTCGGGCCAGCAAGGGGACGAATACGAGGAGATAAGGACGAAGAGGCACTCGTCATCTTAGCAGCTGTTGAACAGCGGCAGTGTTCGGGGACGAAGGGAACAACAACAAAAACAAAGAAGAAGGAAAACAGCATCTCATCGCGATCTCAACGTCAAACCAAGATTCGGAATTGCAAGCGCGCGCGAACGGAAGAAGGATTCGAGGTGCATCTTCTTTGCCACGCGGGTCTTCCGCTTTCTTTCTACTGCCCCAGGGGGGCAAAGCAGGTTAAAGTGCTTGCAGACGGGCCCATCTACTTGAGGAAGCAGGAGAAAGGTGGGAGCGGCCAGAAGAAAGACCCTGCGTCTGCAAGAACAATAACGAAAGGAGCAAAAGAACAAAAAAAGAATTCCATATAAACTATCAGGAATCGATGGGCCTGGCAAAGTGAAGGTGACCAAAACATGTCTGTGCGGTATTCGACAACGATGTGCACGCGCTCCGCGTCCTGTTCTCTCCCATCTTCTCACCTTTTCATTTATTGTCCTTTTTCTTTTGCCGAGGACGATCACGGCGATCTGGTCAAGCGTCCCGGGGTATCCACAGCTGAGAAGACGACGAGAGAGGCACGGGCAGCGGGTAAATTGCCTGCTGTGGCCCTCAGGGACAGCGCCGAGCGGATGGCCTTCTGTCTGTGTTCTTTTTCTTCTTCGGTGTATCACGTCTGACGATCTCATTGATCTCCTTGACCTCGTTCTTCAGGAAACATGAAACAGGTGCCCCCCTTGTTTTTTGTTTTCTTTTTTTCCATCTTGAAACAGTCCCTCTCTTTTCGATCTCACCTTTCGTTCGGTGTAAAGTGAAATCTGTCCAAAAGGAAAATCGAGAGGCTGCTCAAGGCCAATGCAGAAAAGGATAGAGAGAAAATGGAAGGGAGGGAAGACTGACTCTACACGTTCATTGACTCTGTCAACCCAATTCAACAACATGAAACCTGAAATCGTTCTGCGATGCTGTCCGGGAAAACTCGATACTTTTCAGGTAATTTTTTTGTGTTCTGCTTTTTTTTTTATATTAAAAAAAGCCTTCCAAAAAAGTAAAGATCCGTCGTGAAGCTACAATTTTCATGTCTGCTTTTTGAAGAAGGGAACGAGTCGGCTGGACACCTGCAGTGGAAGACGGCGAGGCTCGAGGAGGACAGCTGCCGAATTGGGAGTTGGCAACACAGAAAGTCTCACGTGGATTGCTACTGTATTTGGTTACAGGATTAGTCATTTATTCGCGTATCCGACACAGCAGCATGCAGCAATGCGATCTGCATGTCTCGTCGAATTGTGTGGCAAATGTCCTGCTGCTTACGGAGTATTAATTGCCGTTGCAGACTTCGAAATTGGCCGTTCCCCTTGCTTGACGTCAAACACGCGAACGAAAGAACAATAGCATTTCTCTCGTAGTCCACGCTCGGGCGCCCTGACTAGGGATGCAGCAGACGGGGCGGCCTGTGCTATTCTTATCTCGTTTCTCTGTTTCCGTGTTAGCTCCCGCAGGGGGCTCTTTTCGTTTCTTTGTGTCCGCCTTACTCCGTCATACGCCGTATCATCAGTGGCAAACGCGCTGGCTCGTGTTGTAAGTAATTCCTTATGTTGCATGCGACAGAGCCGTTGGTTGTATTTGGGGAGGGCGCGTTGCAATCGTCGACCGCGTGCTCGAGTCAGAAACAAACCGATGGCGCGGCTCTCGTTCCTACGGGCGGGCGCGAGCCCACTGACCCAGATCGACAGGAGGTTCGTCTCGTCGCTGCGTGCCTGGGGTAGGCTGCGAGAACGTACTTGTACAAGTACATAGCAGAGCTGGCAGCATTGCGGATGGGGCGTCTTGCGCCTGCAGGAGCTGTGCGCACGCGCTGCTGGGGCCCTCTCGGCTGGCCAAGACTGTGAAATGCAAGCTCTTTCAGCTGGGTGGCATACGCAGCACTTCTGCCCTGGCAGGGGACTGCAGTGGGGACCGCCACACCTTGTAATTTCCCCTCGTAAAACGAGGACCGACAAGGAGAAGAAAAATATATATATGAAAATACAATAAATGAAACTGGCAACGCCCTGTGTGGAAGGAAAAACAATAAGTACAGAGTAAGGAATAGTGGAATAGCGTATCGACCGGTTTGCTGAGCGGCCCTGGCGCATCCGGCCAGCCCGACAGCTGCTTCTGCTCCGTTGACCGTAGTTAGGGTTCGGAAGGCGGGGATTGGACCCTTCCGAACTGGGCGCTCTCAAGACATGCATGTTCTCGAAACTCAACCAGACCTACGAATATGCCATGCCGTCTCTTTCCTTGGAAAGATTTGTGCCTTTTTCTGGCGTCCTCGTAGGCGTTTTCGTAGGCGCTCTCGTAGGAAGAAAGAGCGTCCAAAGACGCGTTCCTTCCCAGGCCAACAACGACTGGCAATTCTTGCTTCTCGGCAGTGCTCGCCTTCTTTCCCGTCTGTCGACGGAGTCCTCGCAGCTGCCAGATTGTGCATCTTTCTCGCCCTCGGCAGCCCAACTTGGCCTGTTTGCCAGCTGCCCAGTGCAGGAGTGGGCGAGTGCTCGCAGAACCAACGGCCGGACGAGGCGAGCGAACGTGAAGGAAATGCAAGATGTCCATCGCATCACGTGTAACCGCTCTGTGTCCTATCATGCGCTGTTTTCTGCACCTTCGAGGTCGGGTCGATCCCTTCACTGCCCATTCCAGCACAGCGAGTCGCACCTACCAGCCAGACCCAGATCCCGGTCCATTTTGGCCCCCGGCGGTCCCTTGGTCGCTCCTTTCCCTTTTGTTCCCCACTGCCGCTCCCGCGCCCACCCTCCGCGACGAAGCTGCCCAAGCAGCACCGGCTAACCCGCGCACTAAATCAGCCACTAGAGGCGCCCCATTGTTTCGATCAATTTTCGTTTCCCAGTGGCTGCTGCCAGAAACAAAGTCCTCCCAAACACGCCAGGCCCCCCCCTCCTTCCCGATTTCTCTTTCTCCGCTTTTGATCGGACCTTCCTTCCATACCACCACCAGAAGAGGGAGGCACGACTGACGGCCGCGCAGGAGCCTCAAAATTGAAGCCTTGCATCTCAACTTGGCTTTCATGTAAGATACGATACGATACGATACGATACCCTGAATCGCGGCATCTGCCCAGCGCAGCCTTTCCTGTTTCCTCGGACCTGCTTTCCCCCCTTCTGCCCTCTTTCACCACAAGCTCGTGCAGGCACTAGAGGTCCCGCTTTCTCTGCTGCTGCTGTGCACCCGCACTGTTTGCTATCCGCAGACGAGATAGCAGCCGAAGCGGCAGGAACAACCCAAAACGCAAACAGACAGGAAGAGAGAAAACGAAACAAAAAGCAGCCCAGGCAGAGAAGGAAGGCACGGCTGCCGCAAGATAAGATCGAAGACATAGGACATAAGAAAGAACAAGTGGCCTGCTGCTGCCGTTGGCAGGGCTGCTCGGCCGTTAGCACTCGTGCACCTTCCCAGCACTTAGCGCCAACCCAGCGAACCCCCCTAGCAGAAACACAGCAGCCAGCATAGCTCCTCCCCGGCGCTCTCTGCTGTGTTCTCCACTTTTGCCCAGGTGAGACACGAGACACACTTTCCCGTTCGGCTGCCAATTTTTCGCTCTTGCTGGCCCTCTGTCCCTCTGCCACTTCCGTTTTCTGCTCTTTCCCTCTCTCGACCCACGCTACTCCCAGTCCCTCAGCCCCCTTCTTCCGTCGCCCGTGAGTCGACTCTCCTTAATAAATTTTCCTCCACCTTTTTTTCCCAGTCAACAAAAATAAAAATAAAAAATAACGGAAAACACAAAACTCCACCGTTAAGGACCTCATTTCTCACCACCTCCCCTTTCCTTGTCCCCCTTTCCCCTTTGCTCGTTGCGTGTTGTTTCTTCTTCTTTCCCTCCCTCGACGTCCTTTTCGTCTTTTTTCTTTTGCTTTCCCTTCTCCTGCTCTCCTGCTTCGCCCTTGCAGCAGCAGCCACCAGAGAGAAAGCCGGCGGCCCCGTTCTTTTTGTCTCTCTCCATCTCGCGACCTCTTCTCCTCCTCTGCTCTTCGTCGCCATCCGCCGTGCGCCGTCGCTTTCATCATCCCTCGCCCCCCTCATCGCCGCCATTCTCCCATCTCGGCGTCTCCCCTAGAGTGTCCATCGACGACGACACTGTCCGTCATCGACTCCTCTTCCAATTCCTCCCTGCCTTGCGCAGCGTCCCGCATTCGGCCTCCGCATCGTTTCCTAGTCATCCAGCAAGCTGCATTTGCTTTCCTTGCTCTACCTTCATTTGCTTCCCTTGTTCGGGCCGCATCACTACCAGAAGGAAGCTCTCCGGCTTTTCTTTTCCAACACGTGCCTTTGGTTCGACATGGACGTATCCATCGAGACGCTCTCTTCGCCCGATTTTTAAGTTGATTGCCCTCGTTGTCAGAGCTGACGGAATAGACGTTGCTGGGATTGGCGTTGTTCTTGCTCGACGCATATTTACATCGACGACGGTGCCGTTTGCTCCATCGTCGCTTGTGTTTAGACATTGCAAATAGGCCGCTGCCTGTGTTCCTCGCGTCCCGATTACCGGTGTGCAGGCTCTGGGTCCTTTTGGCACTGGCTTGCTTCCTGCTATCGCCTGGAGCTCCACATCCCTCGAGACACCCCCACCCGACACGATTCGAGCCTGGGAGCTTCTCCTGCCGAGAAGACTTTTGTGGCTGCAATCCTTTTTGCGGCTTAACGTACGTTCCACTCTTCTGTTTCCGCTACCTCCCTCTCCGCATTTTCCCTTTCTTTCGTCATTGTTATCTCCTGTCCCCCAGTCTTTGCATTTTGTATCCCCCTCTCCGGGGACCCCTTCTCTGGGAGTGGCCTGCTTTGCCGATCGGCTCTCTGTCGATAGCCACCGGATGACCAGGCAATGCAGGGAAAGAAAGGGGGGGACGCTGTACCTGGTGCTCACCTGTGCTCCATCTGGCTCCGAGCCACTCTGTCTCTGAACGATGAATCTTGATGGGATCTAATACGGTGCTTTCTTAGGTTCAATAAGTAGCGCATCGCTTCGTGCGCAGCCGGGTCGATTCATAGGTTAGCTTTTATGCGAGCGCTCGACTTGCCACCCTTGCTACTCGACCTCGTACAATGGTTCCGCCCAAACGAACGCCCGGAGATACTATGAACGGAACTGGAAAGCGTGACCCGACCAACATGGCATCCCAGCGCAAGGACAGCGCTGATAGCCGCGTCGGGGGCTCGGCTAGACCGCAGAATGGTAAATAGCAAATACTTCATTGTCTCTTGTCTGGGTTTTATTTTGGACCCGGATTCTAGGAAACTGCGGGACACTTTCAAGGACTAACTCTCTCACTAGGAGCTCGATCGGGTTTCCGGACGGACACAGCTATTTCGAACAACCGCGCAGGAGCGGAGCGCACCTTGAAACGATGGGTTGCCGATGTCCCCGCGGAGCTGGACGGAGGTCTTGAAAGCACACCAAGCACGGGAAAATGGGACCAGTTTGCTGAGAACGAGCGCTTATTTGGCCTGAAGACGGATTATAACGAAAACTTCTACACAACGGCCATCGATCGCGGCCACCCGCAGTACAACGAACGTTTGGCTACGGCTGAGCGGGCTGCTCGAGAAATTGAGAAATCTACTCCGACGACCGCACATGTTGCCGAAGAGCGCGTCATGGATTTTGAGGGCGGCGACGACCCGGCTGCCGGTGGTGATGAAGAAGACAAATATAGCGGCGTACGCAGACAACAAGACTTCCCGCCGCTTTCGTCTACCCGCGACAACAAGTATACCCCTCCGGCCAGACGGGCCCCGACGGGTCACTCGACCGTCGTGGGTGCCCCTGTTGATCCTGCAATCATCTCCGCGCAGATCAAGGGCGGCCCCAGAAAGCAACAAGCATCCAAGCCCGAGGAGCCGAAGCCCACCCCGACGAATGTCAATCGACCATCGTCTGCAGTCGCCACTCCCCAAGCTAAGACACCTGAGCCAAAGTCTAGTGACAAACCCGCAGATTCAAAACAATCTGACGCAAATACTTCCGGCAACGCAAAAGACACGACCGAGCCAGCAAAGTCCGCGGCAAACACCAGGAGCAGCAGCAAGCCCGGAACACCCGCCATCTCTGGGACTTCTTCCCTTCGTGCCTCCGCTAACCCAGGCCGTGCATCTCTTTCCCCCGGCGCCAAGGTGACGGCATCCACGACGTCGTCCTCAGCGGCTAACAGCCCTGCACCGCCAAGCGTGACCGAGAACGTGGAGAATGCACTTTTGAAAGACTTTAAGGATTTTGCATCACAACAACGTCTGCACGCCGAGAAAGCCCGTCACAATAAGATGAAGGCAGATGCCCAAGTTAAGCTTCAGGAGCTGAAGAAATTCGCCAACAGCTTCAAGCTGTCGACCCCTGTCCCCAACGATCTGATTTCCATCATTGCAAAAGATCCAGCGAAGCAAAAGCAAATCCAAGAAAAGGCGCTGCAAAACGCTGAAGAGCTTGCCAAGACAAAGGTGGATGTCTCCAAGACAAAAAAGAGCTCGGTCTCTTCTGCTAGCTCTGGCAAAGCGCCCGCCTCTGCTACCCCGAGTGTCACGGCTCCCGCCTCAACTACGACTAGCACGCCCGCACCAATCCCCGTGCCACCACCATCTACTGCACCGGCGGCTAGCGGCCCGGCCGATAACATCAAGCCTGCGAACAACAGTCGGCCCCAAGGACCGGTCCATGCACCACACAGTGCGACTCCTTCCGGCGTGCCGAACCGGCACACGAACGCGCGGGGACCCTACATGCAGCAGAACTACCGGCAGCAGTCACAGCCATACCGCGGCGATCGTTCTGGCCCCCAGCACATGGCACAAGGCCACAACACGGGCCATTTGGCTGAACGGATCCGGAATTCTGACCAGAACCAGAACCGTTACAATAAGGCCCCATCGAACCACGGGCCCTCGCACTTTGCTACCTCTGGAGATGTCCGCGCACCCCCCACCGGACCGGCGAGCTCGGTTGACGCTAGCTATTCGCGTCGCCTGAGTGCTATTCCAGCAGGAGCGCACATGGCGCAGAAGTTGAACCCAACGACACACGAGTTCCGGCCTAGCCCATTTGCTGCATCGTTCAACCCTACCGGTCCCAGTGCTGGTTCTAGTCCTCGTTCGACTATCAACCATATGTCTTCTGACCATACGGCTACAATGTCCTCGGCTTCCACAACAGCGCCCGCCATTCCTTCTCCGCGGGTAGCCGGCAGTGTCCTTATCCGCCGCAAGACCCAAAACGTGACTTCAGAGAAGTGTGATATCTTGGCGCAAGTAAAGACCATCAAGCCACCTCACGGCCGAAACTGGGACGACAATGATGGTTTGCGGCCGTCGTATGACACGCCTCTTCTCTGGCGGCAGATTCAGGACGACGAAAAGGCTGATTCTACCATGCGCTTGAAGTACGATGAATATTTTGAAGGCTTGGCCTTCGCAGCGGCCTCCATGGCGACACCGATTCAGGGCCATGCCATACCGCACGGCATGCCCCAGATGGCGCATCAGCACCAACTTCCGCTGCATCTGCAGCAGCATGGTGGGCACATGGGCCCTCGGCCCACGCCGCATATGCAGCCGATTTCGATGCATGCGGGTGCCGGTGGACCGCATGGGCACGTTCCCCACGTGTCATTCAATGGGAGCGATGATCACCGGATGATGCCGTCGAATTCGGCGCAGTCCTATGCCTCACCTCGCCTTGCGCAGGTCCCGATGTACCCCCAGCAGGTGGGCTCTACGCCGCAGATGGCCTACAATCAACCGGTCATGCAGCAATTCATGCCGAATGGTCCTCAGATGAACCAGTTCCGGAGCTACTCCAATAATCCCCAGCAGTTCATGAACCCCCAGTCCGGTCCTATGATGCCTATGATGGCCCCACAGCATTTTGTCGCTGTCCCGGGAGGCATCATGGCCGCATCGCAGCAAATGCCTGTGTATGCTGGCGCACCTCAGTTCATGGGACCCCCCGGCGCCCCTGGCGCTGGTGCTGGCGGCGTACCGCCTCCCCAGCAGATGGGCGGGTCCAACGGCTACCCCAGCCCAAGTCGACCAGTCGCAGCGCCGCTGATGGTTCAACAAGGATCCCAACAGGGACAACCAATGTATGGAATGAGTCCCAGCATGCAGTACCAGCAGCCTGCCTTTGGCCCACAACATCCGGGACAAGGTGGTAAGCTTTTTTTTTTAATCTGACCATTTCCGTCATGTTTAAAACGAGACTGAACTTTATACTAACGTGACAGCAAAATTAGCCATGCGAGGAGGGTATAACAACCCTGGATCACAGCAATACGGCACCAGCCCGCAGAACATACACCAGTATGGACCGCCGCATCGGAACGGAAGCGGGAACTACTCTGGCAAGAATTATCAGGGTCACAACCATAATTCACACCAGGGCCCGCCACCGCACCAAGCCGGTCATGCGGGTCCGCCTCCGACAGGCCATCAGAGTCGCCAGGCTGGCGGCGACAATGTCGAGGAGGCTAAATGAGCTCTTATTTGGCAGTCCTTATGTCGCTCAACTCTTATTATTCCGTCGCCGACTAGGCAACATTTTGTTCTTTTGAAGTCGATACCATAGACTGGCGTCTCCTGAATGCCAGTGTATCTCTTCTAGGCCTACAACTTTTTATTCGGCCCCAGCACGCGGCAGTTCAACGGCATTACGTCTTATTGGACAGTTTTACTCAACGGCCAAGGAGCCACGGAAACGGGCCCTTTTTGTCTGGCTCTAGGCCGGCTTGTTCCCTTTTGAAATTCCATTGGAACTGAGTATTCCGTCCATCAACCCGCCGAAACGACAAGTAAAAGAAAACCCTTTTTTGCAGTGCTTTTGATTCAATTATTCTCAAGCAGTTCGGCTGGGTTGCTATTAAATCGTTGTTAAACCGTCGATTGCCTGCTCGCGGTTCTGAACAGTTTGGCCATGTGGCTATCAGGCATTTCGGTCAATGGCAATTAGCATCACTTAGTGTGCTATTCAACACATGGCCATATGGCTCTTATTTTTTTATTTACTTGGGGGACGAAGACTTTTTTTTTACAGGTTGAAACATGAAAAAAAAGCAGGCTGCGTGTTTGGGTCTGTTGCTTTGCAAAAAACGAGAAAATTCAAACGAAACCTATAAAAAAAGGGAAAAGACGATGGAGATGAAGGAGGGTCTCGGAAGGCAGAGTGCAGAAAGGAGGGAGAGAGCCCGAAAGCCCAGCTCCGGAGCACTGTGCTTTCCGACAGCAGTGCGAGAGGCACAGGCGGTGCGAGAATGGTGGGAGGGCTTGTGGGAGGGATTCTCGACACCGGACTACATGTTCTTAGGTGGTTGCTCGGGGAAGGGGTGTCTAGTCGGCATGGTCTCTGCGTACATCGATGCATTGATAGTCATGTCTCAGCATGCCATGAACAGTATGTATTTTCTGCAAATGCCTTATTGTGAACGGTGGGTTTGTGCTGAGGCATGGAGAGGAAGAGAGACGGCGGAGCTGGTTGTGGTGGAACGGAAAAGAAAAGTAAAGAGCCTTAAACGAGCCTTCAAGAAGAAAGAGCCTTAAATGGGGAGGCAGCGGCAATTTGTTTGTCGCCGGCTCTCCCTTCTTTACACATGAAACTTGAATTATTACTCGCATATTTTCCAGTACCAAAGGAAAAAGCATTTGAACCCTGTCTTCGTCGAAGAAATGGATATATTGATGTAAAAGATAGGATGGTGAATGTGGTGAATCAAGGGCTGCGTCAAGCCTGTCCACGGATCACTCAGGGCTCGCAGCCTCTTCTCTTTGTTGCTTTCATCACAATTTGCATCCGATCTCCGTCGCCCCCCCGGGAACATCTCTTCGAACTTGAACCCCGGGGTTGTTCTCCTCCTCCTTTTCTCTCTTTTTTCTGTTGTCCGCCACAACAGTCGAAAAACACCCCCCTCCCTTACAGCTCGCACCAGCCGTAGGTGCTCGTCACGATCACCGTCGGCGTCGGCGCCGTCGACACCGCGGCGGTCACGCCCCAGCAGAGGCAGGCCGACGCGTACGCGGCCGCCGACGAGCACTGGGTGGCGTAGGTGGGCGGCACGCTGGGCACGAAGGTGACGGCGTCCGTGGCGACGGCGGGGCTGGAGGTCTGCGTGGCCAGCGTGGTCGAGTCGGTGCTCTCGACCCAGGTGGTCGAGACCCTGGGGGCAGGTCAGAAAGATGAAGCAATGGAGGGCAGGAGAAACGGGCAGGACAGGGCCATAAAAATCCATCAAAGGGCAACAGATGGAGGACATGGGAATGAGAGACGTACACAGGAGACGGCGTCACGATGGTCAGCAGGAAGCTGGTGCAGTCGGCCTGGCGCAGGGTGGTGGCGGGCAGGCCGTCGCGGGTGCCGGTGATGGCACGGTTGCAGTTGTTGCCGGCGCAGGCGCGCTTCTCGAAGACGTTGACGCCAGCGAAGGCCACGGAGGCCAGGGACAGGATGGCAAAGGCCTTCATTGTGGGCGAGGGGATGGCTGGGCTGACAGACGGGGGGTGGGGTACGTAGAGAAATTGTCTTTGGTGGTGCTTGTTCCTGAGATCGACAACGAACGAGTACTACGGGGGGACCGAATAGTCGTATCTCTATATATACACACACGCACACACACGCACACGCCCATCATACGGATGGGTCGGCCGGACCGTCCACGATGGGACACCGGGAGGGGGGCAGTCCAGGCTCTCTCAGTCTCTCCACTTGCAGGGGGCTACTGATCGTGGGAATATGAAGAACAACTATACCGAGCGAGCGGTTCCTTCGATATTGCACTTTGAAGGGGAACATATCTGAACGTTGGCCGTGTATAGGTAGGTAACATGGGGTGGTGGAAGAAGACGAAAGTAGTTTGAGCCTGCCAGAAGCAGACCAACCGGGGGTTGTCCTTATTGGATGATGGCCCTTGTGTTGCTGGGTTCCAGGTCTGACAACTAGACGACAGGGCCCGTTGTTTGATGCATTCCACCTATGGCAGCCAACGACAAGACGCACGAGGGGGAGAAGCACGGCGTGTCTTCTGTCCTTCCATGCCAAGGCTGCGCCAAGACGCACCTAAACAGAGCAGGGTGGATTTGAAGCAACCTGCTGTCTGTCTCCGTCTGCTCGCGGAGTGGGTATTTTGACAGGGGAGAGGCAAGTAGTCTGGCATCCCATGGCCGGACATGCGCCCGGAAGAACGAGGAGAGGGTGAGGGGAGGGGAGGCAAGCACGGGAAGCTGAATCGTGGGAAAGGCGCAGGCCGGCCATTGTGAAGCCCAAAACTGAGATGAGGATGTCGTCATGTGGACCGAGAAAGGAAAGCGACGAGAATGCGGCTCGGCGGCTTCGATCTTGACTCAGATCGCCAAGTTTAAACATCATATCTTGAACGGCCATCTCATATTGATTTACCGCTTCAGAATTAATTGAGAAAAAAATCGAACTTTGTTCGAATATGTGCATGTGCAATAAGTTCATCCGTCCACTGCAACGGAAATCCAGAAAACAGAAAATACGACGTAGGCAAGAACGCATGCGGTTCGATCGTGGGGCCGCATGGTCGCCGTACGGTCGCCGGCTGCCAAGACTTTGAAAGAAACCCTCCAGTCTGGGCTTGGACACCGAGCACCACGGCGCGACACGCACGTGGGTGGCGTTCTCTTGTCGTTTGCAACGACGAGGCGCAGAACAAAAGAAGAAGAAAAAGGCGACAAGGATGCCGTTGTATCGTCTCGCCAGCTAGTGCGCGCGTAGCTTCAGAACGAAAAGGAGCATATTAACCGGGAATACAACGACCCACGTGGGATCATCTCTGCATTTTGTGCCGGTGTCATGGAAAACGAGCCTAAAAAAACATGCAGCTTCATGGGTTATTTTTTTCTTTTCTTTTCTTTTCGTAGTGAGAAGAGGAACACCAGGGTTGAGAGTCATGGTCATCTTGGGGTCTTTTCGACTGCGTCTTATTGGCCTCCTTCTTTTTCTTTTTCTTCTTCTTTTCTTCGTGGCCGACTAGGTTCAGGAACATCGGCCGGTTTGAGTTTAAGCTTCTCTGGCGCATGGCCTAGTCTTGCGAAGAGCAATGATCTTTTTGCTACTCCTGTAGAAAGTGGAGGAACTCGGAAAAGACAGGAAATAAGAATGCCAGTCTTTTCTTTATGAACAGCTCTCCCCTGGGGCGGGCAATTGAATGCTCTCCAAGTGAAGACACGGAAAACAGGGGAAGTGCGGCCCAAGGTGAGGTCATCCGCGGGTTCCCCGTCATACTTCCCGCGTCGATACGACGAGGGAGCAGGAAAACAAGCCGCAGCTTTTCATATAGCCCTTATTGGATGACCGCATCGATTAATTTTCTTTGCCTTGCCCTGCCTCTTCCGCAAAAAGAGATCCTTTCTCTGTTAAGGTTGATTGGCTGCCTTTCCGTTCTTTTTACTTGGCATCTTTCTTCAAATTGATTCGCCTCTTTCGTGAAAGGTATAGAACAAATAGGGCATCAAAATGCAAAATGGCATCATCGCTAACAAAGGACGATCAGTTTCCTGGCCGAGGCTCTACGTCAGAAGAACGAATGCGTATAATCAGAAAACTTGATGCGTATTCTCATTCACTCCCCCAGTGTAGACGTAGATAAAAGGCCGTGATGCGCGTCTCTCTTGTGATGTTTGGACCATGGAAACATTGAACTAGAATTCACTTTGGAAAAGAAGAAAACACATCGTTCGCAAAAGGAACAAGAAACAAAATCCACCACCTAGACTTCACATTGTAACGCGAAGTCGACTTCACGATGTTGGTGTCCCTCTCCGTTGTGAATCGCTACTACTTTGATTCGTCGGGCTAATGGTTTCCCAGGAAATTCCTCCACCGCAACCGCCGCAACCACCACAACCACAGCGGCAAAAACGACACGAACATGATGCAAAACAATGCCGACCTACCGCCCTACAGCCAGGACCAGCCCGCCACCGGCATGGCAGAGCCGTCAACCGGCGCCGGCGTGCAAGGCCATTCCAACACCAGCAGCCACCACCACCGCCATGGTCCTGCGGCCGGCCTAGGTCTGGGCGCTGCTGCTGGCGGCCTCGCCGGTGCGGCTGCCGGCAAGCATATGCACAACCGCAACCATAACTACAACCGAGGCGGCGCCACCATGAACGGCCGCCATCATCTGGGTGGCGACAATATGGGTGGTGCTGGCCGCATGGACGCGGACGCGCTGCAGGCAGAGGCCGACGAGATCGCGGCCGAGGCCGGCAACAACTTCCCGGGCACCAACCCGCACCTGGGGCACTCGGCCCTCAGCACGCGCGGCCGCGGCCACGGACTCGCGTTTTCCGGGCGGGGGCAAACCCAGTAGGGAGAACGCTCAAGGGTTGGCCCTTTTTCTTTGTTGCCTCTTCTGAATAATTTTTATATCATTATAGATCTGTGATCATTTTGGATAGATAGATCGAGTGCTAGCTTGGTGAATAACATTTGTACGATCCCCCAGTCGAAAGACGGCCCAAAACTTCTGTTGTGATATTCCAAAACAAAAAATACAGGGAGAAAGAAAAGAAAAAACAATCAACAGCAAAATTTGAAAAAGAGGCAAAAACAAATTAAACCTGGCTGAAGTGAAGCTACCAAGCAAGTAGATATCAAAAAAAGCGAAGACCACCTATGCTCTTCGCGGCCAAAAAAACTCCTCGCCGAATGCAGTTTTCCTTTTCGCTTTCCTATTCCCCTGGTACCTAAAAGGAAAGAAACACTGATAAATGTGACAAGAGACAAAAAAAAGTGACGGTATACATCAAGGTGCAATCGGGGAACTGATGTCGATCTCAACATCGGCCCCGGCGCGAGTCTGGCCGGCCACCACATGTGTGGGGCCGTAGTGGCCATGCAGGTGCTCGACAGCTTCCGCGACGACGTCGAGCCTCGGCTGCTGCTGTTGCTGCTGCTGTTGCTGCTGGAAGCTGTTGCTCCGGTCGCGGCTGTGGCTGGGCGTGAAGCCCGTTGCGCCGTCGCTGCCGTCACTCCAATTTCTGGAGTGGTCCGCCATGAGCGGCTGCTGCTGTTGCTGCTGCTGCTGCTGCGCCCCGGAACTGAAGCTGCTCACACCGCTAAGGGCACTGATGTTGCTAAAGGGTCGTGGTCTCTGCGGAGCTTGGCTCTGATGCTGCGTATCAACTACGCCCGTAGTCAGCGGCACAGCGCCTTCCTGCAGGACGCTGGGCAGCTCTGGAATAATCCCGCCGTCCACGCCTAGCTCGACCGGCTGAAGAAGCGGGCCCATGCCAACACTGTCGGCTCTGGAGCGCTCGCTTGCGTCGCTGATGATCCGTGGCCGTTGGTACTGCTGCTGCCATGTTGATGGTGGTTGCTGGCCTTGCGAGTCCATGCTCGTCCGGGGATCTGTGCTCATAGAATAGCGGCCGGGCCGGTTCTGTGGGCGCGCTGGTAGGTCAAAATAGCCAGTGATAAGCCCACCATCTATGGCGGCACTCGGTGAAGAGAAGTCAGAGCTGACTTTGCCGTAAGCTAAAGGATCTGGCAATGGCGGCGACACCGCCCCCACAATATTGCTCATATGCGGTCCATGCGGTATGCCGGATGAAGATGCTGTCGGACCGCCCTGCGTCATCTCAACCGTTTCATTCTCCAACAGGTCATCGTATTCCATCTGATTGACCTCTGACGGCGTAGGACCGTGCGCTTGGGCCACCGCCTGCTTTGAGTTTCTAGCACCACCACTGCCACCGCCACCGTCGTTGGGTTGGCGACCGCTGCTCTTCCCAGTGCCGCTGCCACCCCCGCTCGACCGTTTGCGTCGCTCTGCCTTTTTGACGGCCTTGGCCGTTTTGCGGAGACTTCGGATGATAAAAAAGGCCGCGATTAAGATAACGATCAGGAGGCCAATAAGACCACCGATTAAACCGCCAACCTGGGCAGTACTGAGGCCGGACGAAGAATCTGTCGTCGTTGAGTTGCTGGTGGCGGATACCTCTGATACTTTTGCTTCCGTGGCTGGAATAAATTTGGGGAGAAAGACGCTCGTGTCGGATGGCAGGCCGCTAGGTGCCGTTGGCGTCTCGACCGTGGTGGAAGTGACGGTGGTGACCTTTGCCTTGCCGGCAGCATCTGTTGCTGTGGTGTACGTCGCCGTGAATACGAGCGTGGACGGGGCCGTCGCATAGCAGGCGTTGAGCGCGCAGCCCATGGTTGTCTGGCAGCAGCCGTAGTTGTACGAAGCTGGGCAGAGATAGTAGCCGGTCGGACACTGGCTCTGGGACACGCCGGCCGGGGCCGTGCAGTCGTTGACGCCACATATGTAGCCTGGCGAGTCAGTTCTGCCGTCGTTTATTTCCCCCCCTCTCTTCTGTATAATGGTTCGGCAACTTACCAGATGGACAGCAGCCACCCGCGGCATCAATGCCGCAGTTCATGTACCCTGCGAGCCCGCATGCAGACGCTGTAGTAGCCGCCGTGGCCTGCACGCACGAGTCGGTTTCACAGGCGTAGTTCGTGGGACAGCAGCCGCCGCTCAGCGAGGATGGGCAGAGCGAATAGTTTGTCGGACAGGTCGAGCTGGCGGCCCTTCTCAGAAGTTGCAGCTCTGTGGTGATATGGATTTTCTCGACCCGGCGCACGACGTTGCTGTCCCATTTCTTTTCCACAACCTTGGCTGCGACGGGCGCCGGCGCAATCCCGAAAGCAAGCAGCCACAGACCAAGCCATGCCAGGCCGTCGGCTCGGGTCCTCGGCATGGCTGCTGGCGATTCGATCGAGGCCAGTTAACCGTGGGTTTCTTTGGGAGTGGTCAAAAGGGGTCGTCCCTCCAGTGTCAGGAATATGAAACCATGGAAATCGAGCCGCGCGATGCCTGTCAACTGTTTGTCGTCGTCCAAGGTTGTCGTCTCAGAAGCAAAGAGTCGAGAGGAAAAGGGCGATGATGATTCAGTTCAATAAACAATGAATGCGCTTAAATAAAGATGGATCGAAGAGAAAAGAGGAAAAAATGAGAACCTGGGGAACGTGTCAGAAAAGAGGCAAAAGAGCCTCAACACGATCGGACGTCGATCAGCAAAGCTAGCGAAATCGCAGCAGCAAGAATACAGAACACGGCAGAAGGCGCAGCAGGACACGTCTTGGCTTGGGACGGGGCAGGCAGACGCACAACCGGCAGCTGCTGCGCAGAAGACGACCGCCAGTCCCGAGGGCCCAGCAGAAGGATGCAGGCAATGAAACCGCAGCTGACGAGCGGGCCCCAAGAGAGGAGGCACCGAGGGGGATTGGGGGAGAAAAATAGAGTGAGAGTGTCAGAAGCGAAACGAAGCTTCAGGACGGCCTCTCCACTGCCACGCTGGCGGGGGTCCTGCTTATGCCTGGTCGCAGCGCCGTCAGCAAGTCTGCCTCTGTCGGTGGCTGAGGCGGGAGCAGCACCACTTCTTTCCGTCCAGTGCGTCCAGTGCGTCCAGTGCGTCCAGTGCGTCCAGTTCGCCCACTCGCTCTTTCCCCTCTCCCTCCTAATAATGGGGGCAATTTATCGTGCCGAATTACCAACCTCGCGGGTGTGGCAGTTTTCTAATCTTGCGATACGGCGAAGCGCTGCAAAACGGAAGGTGCGAGCCGCCAGCGAGGGGGGCTGGAAGGAACAGGGGTCCTGTCGCTTCGTAGGGCTGTGCCGGATTAGGCAGGAGGACCGGGGACCCTTACGGAGTACAACAAAGGCAAGAGCAGAAAAGAGAATGCTGAACGACTGCAAGGCAAGAGCGAGCAGCAAATGGCGCGCAGGGCCTCTGACAAAGACTGGGAGAGAAGCGAGCCTCCAAGGCGGGTTTCCTCAAGACACGATTAAAATAGAAGGACGAGCGCAACGATGCTCAATACATGTCGCAGCTCACAACCCAGAGACAGCAAGGCTCGCCAACGCGTTGCTTGGTATAGCCGTGCCGGGAGCGGGCTAGTTTTGTTCTTCTTAGCAAATGCGAATGCGAAGAAACGGGAGCCGGGACAATATTCTCACCTTGTTATTTTTCGTTCTCCTCTCGTCGTCTTCTCTTTAATTTGTCACCCCCGGCCGGCATCAAACCGAGCAACTCTCACAGACAATGGCGGTAACCTTCTCAAAACAGCGGGCCAGCCGCCACCACCGCCATCCGTGCATCCCTCATGCGAAGGATCCGGTGGGGTGGGTGAGGTGGTATCGGGGCAGCACGAGAAGTGTCCCATCGCCTCTCGCCGGCCTCCAAAGCTTCTCTCGTTCTCGCTCATTTGCTGTCTCCTCTGGGCGGTCGGTCTTCTCTAGCCTGCCCAACAGCGTTCCATCGCCGACCGTGGTGCGGGGACTACATCTCCCATTGGCCGGTCCAGCTGCGGCCCAAACGAAGCTGCAGAAGTCCAGGCAGACTCTGTAACTCTTGTATACTTTTTTTGTCTTTTTCCGTTCCGCCCCCCCTCGCTCCGATCATGGACTGCTGCTGGCCTTATTTGGTCGTCTGGGCCCCGTCATCTGTCAGCATGTCCCTGTTGGATGGGTCCGAACCAGGCTCTCTGCTGCGTTCTGCTGCTTCCCCTGTCACAGTTCGTGGCTGTTCTGGGCGGAATCGACCGCCCGCGCTCTCCCTGTGCTTCTTGTTTCGAATTTCAGACAAGTTGCCGGGTTCTCCACGTGGGACTCCGTTTGCTTGTCGCACCCTTCGGTCTCCCTCGAGGGCGGTGCGGGGACCCATCTTCCCCGGTCTTCCCATAGGGCGGCCAATGGCATCTTAGCCCTTTGTGTTGACGGACGCTACCGGAAACCGGCGGACAAACCGGGTGCTGACAGTGGGTGCTAAGGCTAAACGGACGTCGAGCCGAGTTTGTGCTGATTAGTATCCCGCGGAGCACGGAGAAGGCAATCAAATGCCCATTGTGCGGATGCCTTTTTTAGATATATATTTCTTCGAGGGCGCAAAGTGAGGCCCTTCATGAAGACGTGATATGTCGTATGTTTTTCTTACCCCTTTCCACTCCCTTCGACCCCTATCCCGACCCTTACTTCCACTTTCTGACGGCGACCTTCTCTTCACCCGCCGCCATAAATATATAGAGATATATTTAACCTGGCATCATTCTTTCTCAAAGACGCTCTCAAAATAGATCGGAACAGACTAGAGCGAACTTTGCCGCAAAGGCGGCGAGCAAACGAACATGGCAGTCTGTTATCCGTGGCCCCAGTCCGTTGATAGATAGACTTGCCCTTACTGCTACGAACAGAAGAAGGGCTACTCACCAAAGCCGCTGTCTTGACACTCATCATGATTGCATCGTGACCAGTCGCGGAGCATTGCGTAAAGGCAATGTGGGGATATGAGAATCTAAAACCATTGTTGGATGCAGCATTTCAAACGGAACTGCTGCCCATTGTTGTCGGCTGGAACTTCATCAGACCGACGTGTATGCGCGTATGACTACACGATACATGAAAACCCCCTCAAAAATAGAGATTAAAAAACGGAGCTGTGAGATGAGCTTGTTTCTGACGTTCGCAAGTCAATTGTGGACATTCTATTATGTTTCAATCTTGCTCCCGCTCGAGCACGCTGTGCATTCACGCCCATTCTGGAATTCCTGCGTTCGAACGTTGGGACCGCGTCTACGCCATGCCGTCGTCCTCCTTCCGGCACTTCCCGGTGTCTGGTCCAGAATTAGCAAGCCATGGCAGATTGAAGAGTGCATCGAATAACAATTATAGAACTTACTAAATACATCGCTTGATGCGGTTGCCCCCATCGTAAAGAAACTCTCGTTCGTGATGGTGCCGGCGCTGCTGGTATCAATATCCATGTCCGCATGACCGACATCGCTAGACAAGCCAGACCGGGAGCTCTCCGGCTCCTGATTCGAGCGTCCGGGTGCCAAATCGACTGCTGATGGCGCCACACCTCGGCCACTGCCCTGGAGGGAGGGCACGGCTCGCAACACCGGGGCCTCTGGATTAGCCTGGGGCACTAAGGGCACTCGGGTCACGGCAGCAACTCCCAGAAAACTACCATCTCGGCCCAGACCAACAATATCCTGCTGGTGGCGCCGCGCCATCATCAGACGCTTCCTATTTTGGTTCTCGAGCAACATCAGTTGAACCTGATATTATTTTAGCACCAAACTGTCTTCGGACAGGGCGACAATAGCACCCGGATCATCCAAGGCCACGAGCACAAAAAAGTACCTCTCGCCCACTTCCAGACCGGACTCGTAGTGCCGACCCTTACTCCGATCGACACGGCAGACGCGACACAGAGGAGCCCTGGGCGTAGCCGAGGCATCTGCAGCTCTCCTCTGCTGACCATCAACATCTGCTTTGGGGATACGCTCCATGTTGTCTGGGCAAGCTGTGTCGGATACCATGTTAATAACAATCAGAAACTATATACGATCCAGGGAGCCTAACTAAAGCCAAAAAGAAAAGATCTCACCATTTTTCGAAGTGATGAGCTTGTCCCGGAGGGCTAAGAGGCAAGAAGCTCTATGGCACTGTATCTCGATCTTGCCATCCGGGGGTGCAAGGGAATCGACAGTCCAGCGCACGAGCAAACCCCCTGGCCCGGTCACTTGAACGACCGTGCGCCGAATACGTAGGTAGTTGAGCAGTCGCTGATCGGCACGGCTCGCTTCCTGGCTCCGAAACCACTCGGCCGCCTGTTGCTTCGGATTCTCCTCCGGAATAAACACCTTGAGAGGTAGCTGCGCGAGGACATCTGCAAATAGCCGCTTGACTGCGTGAATCAGAATATCTCCCTGCTTAGTGTTATTGGCCAAGCCGAGTCCCTGAACCACACTGTCGACGGAGAGCCACCGCTCGTTAATCAGAAACGTATTATCTTTCTTGAAGTAGAGGTTGAGCAATAGCCGCCCAGCTTGGACAAACCCGCACCCCATGCCCCGTGTCATAGGGCAAGAGTTCAAGCAAGCGCGCAGGAGGTGGTGGAGCTCCGAGGCGAGGGATGACACTGGCACTTCAATACGCAGCTTGAGTGCGAATTGCTTCTGCTCTTCTTCCTCTGCTGTGCGGAAGCCGAATGCCCCCCAGTACCTCCGTGACAACTCGACGCCCTCCTTATCTAGGCCTTGGACTATACTCCTCAGTCTGGGGTTCCAGATGTGAGACAGATAGTTAGAAAGATAGCAAAAGACTAAGATGAAACAAAAGAAAAGAAAGGGTATTTTCTTTCATAAGATCGACAAAACGACAAGTCAGATGTCCGCTTATCCAGCCGTCGTCTTATTTACCTTGTCCGTCTGTTCGGCACAAAAGTAACATTTTCTCTTGTCACGCGTCAGGTAGTCGCGAAGGCGTCGTATCACATCTGCAATGTGTATTCTCAGTAGACATCCGCATACCCAGAAGACTTTTGGTTGATCATGTCGCTTAGGACCCCCACCATAGCCGGCTTAGACACCAGCACCTGGCACAAGATGCGCAGAATAGCAGAAGCCTCTTCGTCAGGGTTAACAAACAACTGCCGTTCGCGGTTCGTTACACCGGAGGCAAAGTTGTAGCCAAACCGGAGCGGCAAGTTCGTGACGCTGGCCGACTGCAGGAGCGGCAGCCGTGCCACGCTGTCCGCCGTCTCGTGGGACCTAGACTCGGGCCCGGACGCGGACTTGGACACGGAGCCACACAGCAAAAGTCCTCTGAGATACATATCGCCACGGAGTTGCTCGCTGATGAGAAGACCGCCGTAGTAGGTAGATATGAACGGGAGATCCGAGACCGGAGCGTCCACGGCATCCTGGCCTACCGCAGTGCGTGGTGCCCTCGGCTCGTGATGCAGGAACAGGGCCGCCTTCGTCCAGGCTTCAAAGTCCTCCCGCTTCACTAGTTCGCGCCGGGTCGCGGTACCGTCGTCAACGTTCCCATCCCGTTTCTCGCCAGTGATGAACTGCACGTCGCCGTCTGCCTGCACGGCAACTGGCCGGTCCCGGTTCTCGGTCGCGTGGTCCTGCAGGGCCGTTTCCGACATGCGGTTGAGACTCACGACGAACTGGCCTACATTTGAAAAATTGAACGTCCACCAAAAGCGGCCCGAGACGCAGCGCACGCTGTAGTTCTTCGGCGAGCGCATGAGGGTTAGGAGCGCGATCACGATGCCCTCACCGTGCGCACCTGCTTGGTGCTTGTCCCCCCTCTTGGAGCTGGCGCCAATGTCAAGGTGCCAGGGCTCGAGAGTGGCCTTTGTGTTGGTAATGTCGACCGTGCCCTCTCGGCTGTCGAAGCGGATATAACAGACGCATTCTTGCTTGTGCATCGCCTTGTAGATGATCTCAGTATCGCCCGCCCCGGTGTGGGGCTCAACGACAAAGTCGCGTTCGTCCATGTCAAACGATTTAATGATGCCGTCCCGCCTGTTCAGGGGCGAAACAAGCGAAAATAACCACGGGAAGTTAGACACAAGGACAGGCAAGACGTGATAATGACAGCGGTGATAGGTAGAAATAGAGGACCGGGGGAAAAGAACACGCACCAATTCTGCACCAGCTCGCGAAAGGCTTCCCGTGGCTTCCATTTTGTCCATTCAGCACGGACGGGGTAAGTCCTTGTCCTGCTTTTGATGCCTTTGCTGTGCAAGAGTTCAATGGTCATGTTGGCGTCCCTCGGATTGTCCTTCCGGATGTTCGTCAAGTCGTCTTCCGAGTCGTCATCCTTGCCCCGCTAGGCAACTGCGAGGTTGTCCATTGTTTTTTTGATGGGTTTGTCGGTGTTTTCGGTGCGTTTTTTGCGCAAATGTGAGCCTGATGGAGGAAAGAGTGTTGAGAAAAAAGCGTACGTAAAACTCTGGACATACACCTCAGCAGGCAGACACATATGTATATGCAGCCGAGGCACCCCCTGCTTGTCTGTTCGTTGGTTGGGGCGGCGTGTGATAGTCGCTGTAATTGACTTTGGCCCCGGTCAGGAGAGAAAAAGCAAAAATGAACAAAAAGCAATAAGGCGGTATCGACTGTGATGGCACAATGAATTGGCCATTACACGAGCACACACCACCAAAACGCATTGTTAACACAGTATAATGGTACACCTGTCGCCGGTAGAAATAAACCAGCCGTTGAGTGGCCACAGCGTGTCAGAAAACAAAGTGGTCATGCTGACGAGGCTGAGACCTTCGGGCGTAAAAGCGTCGTGATCGTCGCCTTTGCAGACACAACTGCTCTAGAGAATACTACCACTTTATCTATCCTCTTCAAGCTTGTCAAAATCTCGGACTGTCTTTACGCATACTGTGCATAACAATATGTATGCAATAGGGTGATCAAGTTCTGAAGGCGTCTTTTTTGTGCCTTCGTATGGATATGCCGTTTTGATTAAACACAGCCAGCGTTTGTGCGTGAGTGTTCATAGGTGTGTTCTCGTTGCCTTTGATGCTTCCGAAGATATTGTCTATCAATTACGACGTAGGCCACACAATGGTCCCGTCCCGGTTTAGCTCCCGTAACCTTATTCACTTATAATACATAACGGGGCTATACGCCTTTCACTAGTATTAAGCGTCACTCCTAAAGAAGGCAAATAATCAGAGCTAAGACAGCTATAGCCTGATGATTTTGAGTTTTGCTTGTCGACCAACTAATTATAAAAGTTTCGCGTGCTACCGTTTCGTGCCATCACCAGTTATTACTCCGTTGTCTGTTGGTTTGGCATCGCGCCCAGCCGAATCTGCTAGATAATTTATACGGAAATAAGAGAATTGCCTGTGCGGCCATACAATGGTCTTATCCTTCCCATGGTTCACATTGACATCTACATTTATACACTGAGAAAGATGGCGTCCCGCACAATGGAAGGCCGGCAATCATGATGTACGAGTCCGACGAGGCTGACTACAGCGGTATCGCTTTTGCACGCATGCGGGCCCGCGCACTGTCCCAAATTGCGCCACTTCGCCGCGGCACGCTGCGGTTTCGACGTTCATCAGCTCTGTGCCACCGCGGACGGCCCGTCATGTTCACGCCGGCTCCCTGTTTCATGCGAGATGATGGGCGATGACTTTAAGCTGGCACGCCTCTGAACGCAGCGTTGATGATGCGAACAGGAAGACGTGTCGCTCACCGCACCTGCGCATGCTCAGTGTCGACCTGTAACGCGAGCAGGTCTACCTGGTAGACGACGAAGGCGAGATGCTGAGCGAGGATGAGGTGCTCAGAGCAGGCCTTGGCGGACCTCATCGCCTGCGACGAGGGGACGCTGGTGGGGCTCGCGGTCCATATGGCTGGAGAGCCCGAAGGGGCAGGCAGATTCCAGCACCTCGGTCTTCTCATCACGGCCGTAGCGTAACTAACCAACCTCACCTAGCTGGCGGTCATCCCTTCGGGAGCGATCTCTCAGAGGAGCGGCTGGCTGGCGCTGCCAGCTTGGTAGCCGCGACCGTGTCGAGTTTGCGCTATGTAAAAGTGCACGATCTCCGTTGGGGTATTAAGCATGACGGAATAGCTGTCTGTCTAGAGGTGCTGGGTGATTGAAAGGTTGCGGACGTTGAGCTTTTCAGCCACACAATTTGGGTGCCCAAGTCAGCCGGCTGAAGTTGAGGAGACGAACAACCAAAGATCTCTCTCCCTTTGTTAGATGCTACTTCGGTCTAAGATTCTTTTTTAAATGGGAAGCCCGCAGATCTCAGATACGTCTGCAAGGATGTGCTTCGTAGCTCACGCCGACTATCTGTCCATGGTGCTTAGAAACAAAAAGCCCATATCATGTTTGTTATTTCATTTTTGTGCGGATAAAAACTCTAGGAACGTTCCAAAGGCTTCCACTCATGCCCCGAATCTCTTTCGTCTTTTCGTCTTCAGTTTCCTAGAAGCAATTGGCTAAACTTTGCGGTGTTGGTTTTACTGTTGGCCTCGATATAGTGGCCCGGCTCTCTCTGTCATATCTGCTTGTTACGGCACTCCTTCTCTTTCTTAGATAAGATAAGATGGAAAACCATGTATGCGAATCCTTTTCTTCTTTTATTCATAGCAAGCTCAAAATCGACCAACCACCAGCTAGTTGGATATAAGTGGTGCTGAATTAATGTGAACGTCATTGCGGGCGTTTTGCTTCTAGTCGAAACATTGAAGACTTGGTATTGCACGATATATGCTGGCTTACGGTGGGATTCTTTCACGTACGGCCATAGATACTGGAAAGCACGGGATCCCGTCCGCTCTCCCCTAGTTAAACCAGTAATCGGCGGATTAGTAGTTGGGTCGGTGACGACCAGCGAATACCCGCTGCTGTACGTTTTTTTTTTTTTGGCCCCTTTGGTTTTATGTTTCTTTTGTTCTCGTTATTGTCTATTTCCCCCTTTTTGTTTATTCAAATTACCGTTTTCATACGAAACAAGGAATCTGTAAACTGCTCCCAATTCTTGTTTTTGATCTCGTCTCTACATGTATTTTTTTCTGCTTTGACGCCACCCCGAAAATATAAACAGAAAAGCGCACGCACAGACTGTAAATTCAAGGACCTCTGAAAGTTGTATTGCAAATGAAAATATGTATATTCACAATGTGCGGAGCACGCTTGGGGACGCCCGGTGCGTGGCACACCTGGAGAGTTGATGGGGAGTTTTGCTTGTTTGTGGTGTCCACGCCTTTGTTGTCCGTTTCTTTTTCATGTTTCTGAATATCTTTTGTGGCTTCTTACTCCCAAACGAAGGACTACACCGTACGGAGTAAGCGAGCCCATTCCCGGCTACTCGGACACACTGCGTATATACACAGGCCATATGCGACATATTTGGGTGGTGTACCCAATCCTTCCCTATTTTTGGGTCCTGGCACCCACTGACGAGGCTGTGGGTGGGGAAGAGAAAAAAAATGGAGAAAGAATGGAGAAAATAAGGTGGCAAGGTGAACAGAGAACGAAAGTTGTGTCCGCTCGGCTTGGCATATCCGGCCGCAATCTCATTGGAAAGTCGTTTGTAAAGCCGTTTGAGGTGTGCTACTGCCAGGCCTGGGAAACGCGGATAACGGACTTGCAGCGGACACTGACACGTTCCTCACAATTTCTTGTTTTTTGTAACTCTCCTTCGCATAGCGAAATGCGTTGTCCTTTGTTTCACTAAGAAGGGTGTGTTCGTTTGTAAGTCATCACGTGGGGCTGGTCAAGTAGGGGGGGTGGACAGCCTCGTGCGACTGCACAGGCTCGCTTTGTTTTTTATTGCCCCTGATTTTGCTCCTATGGCCTTTTCCTTGTGTATCTGGTTTAATTGTGTTTTCATCATCTTGTCGCTGTCTTTTCCTCCTCGCTCACGGACATCACGGCATTTGGACGTATCGCTGCGTGGGGGGTCGCCTTGTTAGCGATCTCACGCGTCGTGATTTTTCTACCATGGCTCTGTTTAGGCTATTCCGGACTTCTAGAAAAAAGGGCGCATTGTCACATCATGAAAGATATGCCTTGGGGGAGGAAATATGCCGTGCAAAATGAACAGACTAGCGTAGATTTGTAATAAGAAAATGAGAGAGGCAAGATACGAAAACAAGGGGAAAGACGACCATTTTTCCCATCAAAAAAATGATCAGTTATCTTTCTCTCGTCTTCAGCAATAAAGCCCAAGGACCTCGTCGCAATTATCGTGAAAAAGGAGCAAAAGGCGTGCGAGCCAAGCACTCGCCGGTTGTGGTCTTCCCCCCACCTATCGGGACGAAGGGGGTCGATCGCGGCACTGGACGATATCAAAACCAGAATATGCAGTCCCCGTCCTGCTAGAGCAGATAAGGATGGGCTAAGAAAAGACGTGCTAGCGAGAGCAGCGCCGAGACTACGCTTTGCTCAGGGCTGCGTGGTCTCGGCCCATGCCAGGCCCTGCCAGGCCTTGCCAGCCATTGTGCCGAGGGAGATACGAGAGCGCAGGATAGATAATCCTCCGCAATACTTTTCGCTCAAGAGAAAGCACAAATCGACGATGCTGATAGGGCGGTGTGCTGCTGTTGGTTCTCGACGGTGGTTCTGCGCACTGCAAATGTAGTGCTGCGTCGGGCTGGTACCCGGGAAGCCGTGTTTTGCAGGGTCTGCACCTATCCGAGAATGGATGCGCTTCCGACGAGGGGGCATGCACTGCAAAGAGGAAAGATGGGCAAAAGAGGTGAGAAGAGAAAAAAATCTCCGCGCTTCTGGCTTGTGGCTGGTAGCCCCCCCGTCTGCTTTTATGGGGAGGGGAGAATAATAATACCACACCGGTTGACACCACTACGGAGTACGGTTGACAGTTGATAACCACCCCCTTTTTATCGTCCGCAGCCCCACTTTGTCTTGGGCAGCAACCTCGCGCGCTCTCTTTGCCTCTTTTCCTTTTCCTCTTTTTTTTTTATAGAAGATATTCTCTCTCCTAGGCGGTGAATCTGGCGACGGTCTGATGTAGCACCGAAAAGGGGGCGCAGAACCGCGGAAGGGTGACGCACGCCGACGGGGGCTCTGTGTCCCGCGTGCGAAGGTTCTCGTACGTCGTAGGCATGCCCAGCTCAGAGTCGTATCTGCGTGGGAGCGGCCTTTGCAGAAGGGGGGGGGGAAAGTGCCGAGTCGACCGAGAAAGTGCAGCCGTGAAGAGAGAGAGGTCTGGGCGCTGAGCACTTGCAGATGGTGCCGCCGGCTGGCCTTGGGTCAGCACGAGTAATACGTCCGGGAAGGGAAATCGGGACAGAATATAATGTCCAGGGGGAACAGAACCACAAAATAAGGAAAACAAATGAATTAAGAGAAGAAGCCAACCGCAGGCCGGAATCTGCCGTCTGCGGTCGTGCTGGCTGGGGTGGCGAGAAAAGGACAAGGCCCCGGCCGGCGCTACGGCTCGTGTGTCGTCAGCACGCACCTTGGCAGCGCCCATACTCCGTACATCGTCTGACTTGAAATGAGATGAGATGACGAAGGAGAAAAAGTCAAAAAGGGGCAGACGGAGCTGGGGAGGACGAGCCAAGGACAAGACGCTTTCGAGCGGGCCACGTGCCTTTCGCGCCAGCATTGTGGTCTTCATTCCGTTCGGGCAAGTGCGCTGTGTTCGACGCCGAAATACGTAAGATATCTTACGCTTCCAGCAGGCGCAACTGACGTTTTCCGGGGTAATTGGTTAGTCATCGCAGCTGTCGTGCGGCCACGACGTTTCCTATCTGCCTTGCTGTGCGTGTGTCTCTCACCTCCGCCGTGGCACAGAAGCGCGTCTTTGGGAGGGGCGGCCCAAATGACACAGAAACGGCGATCCAAACGTCGCTGGATGGTGTGGTTGCGCGTACTCCCCTTCGCGATTGGAGGGCGGCGACCAGCGTTTTGCCGGCATATTAGAGTCCAATCAGCGCAGCTCTTGGTTGTCGTCAACTGCGCTCTTCTGCTCATGTTCTCTCTTGTTGGGATCTCGCGCCGTGGCTGCCCTATTATGCTTCGTTTCTCTTTCTGTCTCTTTTCTTTTTCGGTCTCATTCGGCCTCTCCTTCGTGCCTGTCCCGCCGCCATTGGCTTGTCCAGCGAACCCTTCCGTCTCACGGACAGCTGCTAGCGTCATTGGCGCCAGGGCCCAGGCGGGAGAAGCGGGCGCTATTTTGCAAGCGGGCTGCACTAGGGCTGCTCCTTGCTCGACTGTTGCTTTTCGATAGTGAATAGTAGTGCCTCGCACGCTAGAAAGGTGGAGAAGAGCAGCCTGTGCTCCACCGCAGCCAGACGGGGAGCGTTCCCTGTGCGTGCGATTGGCATCCGTTCCCGTCCTCTGGTAGGCAGGACTGCAGGTAGGATTGCAGGCAGGATTGCACTCGAGATATCTTCCATCGAGCATTTGCGTGTGTCTCTTCGCCGTCGGTGCCCGAGAGCGACCGGGAGCGAGGGCGTGGGCGAGAGCTCACGTGCGCAGCAATCTTAGGGGTCGACCGAGCCGACAGATGGGACGATGTCTGACGGAAGGAGAGGCGTCGGGAGCATCAGGGCAGCACACAGCCTCGGCTGGCACGCCGCGTCTCTTCCTTTCCATCTGAATCTATTTTCTGTCTCTGCGTGGCAGCTCTGCTTATTGCTTTTGGATAAAGCCGCAGCTGCAGTTGCCTGCATCGTGGCTCCGCGCAGGCTCGCTCTTTCCTCGCCTGCGGCCTGCCCTTCATCTCTTGCGCACATTAGCTTCTGCGCTGCTATTGCCCCCGGAAGCGTCTCAGAACAGCCCATTGCCGTTGTATCAGGTGCATTGCTCGTTATTGCCCAGTTATAGCATGCGCGACTGTCCCAGCAGGACTATCACATCTCACTTTGCTCGTAATTGCTCGCTCCTTCCCACGCAGATTGCCCTCTTGCACGTCCACACATGCTTCCAAGCTTCCACGCTTCCATCCACGCTTCCATCCACACCCGTACGCACACACCCCTTGTCCAAGGCTCGTTCCTTCCCTCCCCGTCCCTTCGTTCCTTCTTTCCCTCGTTCCTCGTCCTTCGTCCCCCGTTCTCTCGTCGCCCTTTCCCTCTGCCTCCCTCTATCCTCCCACCCATCCCCGCCTTCGTGGCTCTCTTGGATAGTGCCTCCCCGACACCCCTCCTATTCCCCTGGCTCATTCTCCGTTGGTCTTTCCTTGCCTCCGTGACCCACCCGAACTTTCTTTTTTTCTGCTATTTGCTCTTTCCTGCAGTATTGCTGCGTACTCCGTATGCTTTCGTACGTCGTATCTCTTCCCTTTTCTTTCGTTCTCTCTCCTCCCCCTCCCTTGTCCTTTCCCTTTTTCTTCTCTTTCCTTTTTTGCTTTTCTCCGTCGCTCCTTCTCTTCTCACCGAAACTTGCGCCAGAACACCTTCCTCTCACCGTCTTTTTTATTTATTTATTTTATCCCATTTTTCTACTCCGTATTCCTTTTTTCCCCTAGCCTCCAACGGCGTGCCCACCTTTTCCTCACCTTGTCCATTCCTCCGCTCCGTCCTCCATCTCATCTTCTGCCTTTCGCCATTCACCTTTTCACCAAATTCGGAAAAGACGCCATGGCCCTCGCGCCTCGCAACGCCGTCGCGCCCTCTGCTTTACACTGACCATGACGGCGCGCGCCAGCTAGTGGGCAGCGACGTTTCCTTGCTGGCAGGTCTCAGCCTTGCTTGTCCTGTGCTGACGTCTTCGCTCTCGCACGTCTTATTCCCACCCAATTCCACCCAGTCTCTTTTCTCTCGTGCTCTTCGTTCCTCCCCCCCCCTTCCCCGGATTTTCTCCTCCACCCGTCGGCTTCATAGGATCATCGTGCAAAGCCCCGCGCGACCGAGGCTTCTTTCCCTCTCCAAGTATCATTCTCATTCCTGGTCTTCTCTGCAACTCCTCGCAGTCTTAGTGTGCGTCCGGCCTTTCCCTTCTCGAGACCCACCATGGTCTTGCTATGACTGGAGGCCGAATAGTTCGCAATGAGCACCCTTATACAGCCTCTGCCGGCGCCCAAGCAGATCCGTTTTGTCAACAATCAGGGCCAGCCTCCGTCTAAACGGAGACGGATCAATGCTGCGTGAGTTTCTTTGCGCGTGCGCCCAGCGCTGTTTTCCTCTCTTTGTTTCTTGCTGCTCCGTGCCGTGATGCGAGAAACCCCAAACTGACGATCTTCCCTCCTTCTCCTTCGACACAGATGCCTGACTTGCCGGAAACGAAAGACCCGGTGCGCAGGAGAGCGACCAACCTGCTCCACGTGCGCTAAGAATGGCCATCACTGCCTCGGATACACGGAAATTCTTGAGAAGAAGAAGGAGCACGGTGCCCATGGCATATCCGGCTCGAGCGCGGGCACCGGCAGCACTGGGGCCGGCTCCTCTGGCACCACGAGCCGCGAACGGAGCGCGGCAACAGACGTAAAGAGCGAGGATGACGACTACGGCACCGACGAGCCTCTTGGCGATGCAGCAAACACTGCTGTTAGCTTCGCTGCTAGCGGCGACAACGACGTAACTCGGCCTGAAACCAGCGACAACGAAGACGACGACGATGATGATGGTGATAGCAACAACAGCTCGAAACGCCATCGAAAGGCTGCCAGAAGCGCACCGTCGCAAGGGCATTCACGGTCGCAGGCTAATCAGAACGGCGAATGGGGGCACAGCGCGCACAAGCCGCAGCAGCCGCAACAGTCGCAACAACCGCGCGAGACGCAGCAGAATGCCGCCGGCCAAAGGCTACAAAACTACCGTCGGTCCGTCTCGTTTCATGAAGGCAGCCAGGGCAGTACTACCCGTCGCTCTCCTTCGCATTTCCAACAGCAGCATCAGCACCAGCATCACAATGAAAGCCACCGGGTCCCGTACTTCCGCTACTTCGGCCCGACCGCCATTGTTCCCGGCTACAAACAAATGGTTGTGGATGTGTCGGTGCGCGACCGCCGCCGCAGCCGTGGAAGCAGCTTCTCGACGTCCTCTCCCGCCACGGCTTTCATGGACGGCGCAAATTACCACCGCGGTCACAACGGCCGCCAAGCGAACTTCGACCCCGTGTTCGAGAGTCTAGAAGACTTGCCCGTCTATGACCCAAACGACTCGGCCCCGGTCCACCCTCTCATCTTGAACTTGATCAAGACCTTCTTCGTCCATCTTGGATGCAACTACCCTTTCTTGCGCGAGAATCGAGTTTTGCGGATGGTACGAGAGAAGCGCGTAGAAGCCATCCTAGTTGACTCCATGTGTGCCCTTGCTGCCCGCTTCTCCGACCTTCCCATCTTCACCAACGGAAGCGAAGGAGACGGCGACGGCGATGGCAATGGCAATGGCAACGGCAACACTAACGGCAGCGGCGACGCGAGCGGCGACGGCAACAGTCGCATATCTCGCTCCGAATATGGCCATGTTTTTGCTCAGCGCGCCAAGGCCGCTACTGTTGACACGTTTCCCTGTCCCTCTGTCGCCGCCGTCCAAGCCTGCCTGCTTATGGCATATGAGGGCTTCGGTGCCGACCAGGACAGTGCCTTGTGGATGTATCTGGGACTGGCCATCCGGATGGCTGTCGACCTAGGTCTCCAAAAGAAAGTGGGTGTTACCCCGCAGGGCGAAAAGGACCCATGGTTTATGCGCACTTGGAACGAGAAAAGCAACGGTGAGCGCGGGTGCGAAGACGACGACGATGCTATTGCTGACAGCAGTCTCGCCGATGGAAAGAGACTCGGCGACGGCAACATGGGCGATGCCATGGACAGTAGAGGAAATGACGCGTTCAGCTCCGAAGATCTGCATGCAGCAGAACAGGAGCGTGCCGACACCTTCTGGGCCGTCTTCTTTTTGGACCGTGTCATCTCTTCTGGCACTGGCCGTCCTGTCACGTTCAGAGACGACGACTTTGAGCTTGCGCTTCCTGAGCCAATGCTAGATCCTCTCACCGAGTGGCCGGCGCCTTTTCCGATTCTGGCTCAAATTATACACCTTTACGGCCGTGTGTCCGATGTGCTCAACAACATTCGCACCGCCGACGATCTCACACAGGAAAAGATGCAAAGGCTCGCTTATATGGAGAACGACCTGACGCAGCTGTACCAAAAGCAAGACCCACGGCTTAATTTCAACGCCACAAACTTCCAAGCATATGTGCGAGCTGGTCAAGGCACAACCTTTATCTTGCTCCATTTTTGGTTCCACGCCCTCATTATCATTTTACATCAGCCAACCCTGCTGGCCCCATTTGGTGGCCTTCGGCGCATGCATCAGTTACTGCCCAACAGCCATGAATTGTCCATGTCCAGTGCAAAAACAATTGCCGACATTCTCGCGTTCGCCGAGCTGATTGATCCGAAGAGTTTTATCGGAAACCCCTTCACATCTCAGCCTATGTACATTGCTGCATGTGCGTTTTTGATGGAATCCATAGCGAATGCGTCGCTTCCCACCTCTCGAGATGCTACTCCGCCGCCTTCTGAGAGCCGAGGACAAGGACGTTCCGGGATCAGTAACAGTGGTAGCGGCGCTGGTATGTCAGAGAGAGATATGAGGACAGCAGCGTCATCCAAGCATTCACTCCTCGCATCGAATGCAAACCAGAACTACCAGCGGTGCTACAAATCGCTGCAGCAGCTGCACCTCTACTGGGGTGGCGTGCGATACATTTTGACGGCACTAGATCAGAAATCAAAGGGCATCTGGGATTGCGAAACGTTCACCTCAGAGGAGTTGGAGAGCACCAGGCAGCCGATGCGCCAAGGTTCCCTTAGCCAGATGCCGCGGTTTGATAATCCAACCTCGCCAAATGTGCCTCCGATTGCTTGGTCACTCACTGGAACATCCAACTCTTCAAATCCGAGCCTGACTCTTCTGTATCAGAGCCATCCGAACGGTGTCGCCCTTACATCCTCCAACCAACCAAACCAAGAACCTACTCCTCCACAACACAAGCAGCCGAGGCAAAGGCAGAAGCAGCCCCAACAACAGGCTCAGAGACACCGCCAGTCACCTCCACCTGCCTCGGCTGCCACTCCGCCCGGAAATATGATCTATGATCCCATACGCCAGAGTCTACCTGAAGTCCCGCCCATGTACCCTTCGGCTTACCCGCAAGCAAACGTATCAGCTATCCGCTACTCTCCTCATCCTTCGACACAGACGCAGCAGCAGCCGCCGCAATACCAACAGCAGCATGCTTCCCAGCATCCAACGTCGTCCTTTTCGGGAAGCTCGTCAACAGTTTACCAGTACGGCCAAATACAGCACAGTGACATGGATACCACGAGCCCAGGATCGGGACCAGACGGTCCACAAGGATTGTATGCCGGCAACAGTATAGCTTATCACGGGCAGCAGCATCAGCACCGGCACCAGCAGCATCAACTTCAGCAAAACCATGACCAGCAGCTTCATCACCAAAACCACATGCCGCAGCGTCGTAGCGATATGGGACAAACGCAGTCACAACAGCATTCGCAGCAGCCTCTTCCTGCGCCTGTTCAGTCCTACAATACGCCTTCGTCGCGTCATTCGTCTTCGTATGAAGGTGCGGTTCTGCCGGGCACCTCGCCTTCAAGCAACGAGCTTGCTGAATTCGGCCAGGCAAATGTCGGTGCGGCTAGCAATAACTCTCACCCAACTGCCATGGGCCACCTCGATGGAAATGGGCTTTACCAAGCAGACTTTGGCCAAGGCGGCTTGGTTGGTGGCCCCTACTCGTATCTTGAAACCAGCCCCATCACAGACGTTATCACGTTTGACAGCCAGGAGATTGACATCGGCTCACTGGCATTGCCCACGGAAATCGTGCCGCAGCAATGGCTCGAGTACCTCCCTACCAACGTGCTGAATCTTTTTGACGACAACATGAATGGTGCGAACCAGTAATGAGACGATTTACTATCTTTCTTGCTCTTCTTTCTTTTAATTTTGGATTTGGTTACATCTTTCGTCTTATTATATTTTCATACTTGTTTGGTTTAATTTTGCCTTGTTATGATGAATGACGGATCTTATGGGTGGAACGGGAAAAAAGTATCAGATACCTCTTTTTGCATTTGGGAACGGCGATATTTTTTATTTATTTTTTTACATTAACCATCTTGCCAACTGTTAGGGCATGGCTTTCGTTTATTTTTTTTTTATTTTGGGTTGTGCCTATTCTTGTTTCGACTCGCATTTGCCTTGCGCTGAATAGCGCTGCTGCCAACTTCAGCGAGAAGGATAGCAGCATTTTCTTTCCGTGCTCGTTTTTATTTTGGCATGCATTCTATTACCAGTTGTTCTATGTGATAGCCCAGGCCCTCTATATGGAATAGCATTGGCAAACGTTCTTTTTTCTTCCCGTTTCTTTTTTACCAGATTTGATATGGTATCTTAGTTGGCTACATTGCGGAACAACACTGTCAGGAGGATAGGTAGAATCAAATTCCGGCAACGAACGAGGCCCCAGAACGGAAAGCTAATTTTCCGACGGTCATTCGTGAGGGTTGGAGTTTCATAGGAAAACTTGGTATGGAAATCCGGGCCTGTTTCTTTCCTTCGAATTTATTTTCCGTTTCTTAATTGTGGGCGTCCGTCTTCTTTTTTTTACGAGTGTTTGGTCTTCGCGTTTGACTCTGCGTTTCATCACTGAGGGGAAAAATTGAAAAATGGCAGGAGAGAGAGTGCATGGACCTATAGCCCGAGTGATCGCAATATTATGTTATGAATGTTTTGAGCGAGATGCCTATGCGAGCACATGTCCCCATCTTCACGCTGATGCTCACCGCAATGGTACGAGAAGGAACTAAATGAATAAGAAGAAACAAAGTGCATCATGAGAAGTACACAAAGGGTGCACCTTGAACAATGAGTGGCTTGGTATAATCGCAAATCGTACAGTACAGAGCCGAGTAGCCACCGCCCGCCGGTCAGCTCCTTCGTTTCCTTCGTTTCCTTCGTTTCCTTCGTTTCCCTTTGACGCCACCCCTCCCCGAATCAGCCTCCCCATCATGCCTCCTCCCACTCGGCGTCCAGGTCCAGCCCAATCTCCGTCCGCAGAAGCTCGTTGAGCGCCGACCCGTCCTTGAGGTAGATCCACTGGCCGCCGCCTCCTGCCCCGTCGACAACGTTTGCTTCCTCGCTGCCGCCGGCATCGAGCACCCAGTCGTACCGCTTGGGCCCGGACACCGGCGACGACAGCCAGATCTGCTTGTTGGGCGGCTGCTTGTTGATGACGTAGGTGCGCGTGCGGGCGCCGCCCGAAAACGCCAGCGTCAGCACGCCCGATGCGTACTCGACGTCGACGTCCTCGCGCGCGTCCTGCATGTCCTCGAGGCGCACCAGCAGGCGTTCGAGGTACTCGTCGGCGAGGACGTGGTACTGGGCCTCGGTGAGGGCGGCGGGCTGGAGCGCGGACTGCGGGGCGTAGGCCGACAGAGACGGCGATTGCGGTGGCTGTGCGAACCGGGCGGCCGATGGACGGAAGGGCGTCGTCGTCGTACAGGCCGCCGCCGCAGCAGCAGCAGCGGGTGCCGTTGAAGAGAAGAGCCGTCTTGAGGCGGGCGGCGGAAGGAATGAGCGACGGCGGCACTGCCGGCAGGTGGAGCGGAGAAGAGGCTGCGTTGCTGGTGTAGCTGTTGTCGTCGTCGGCGTCGTCGTCGAGGCCAGTCGCCGGGCGAGCCGAGACGGCGCCGACAGGGCGAGGCGCGGCATTGTTTTAGGGGGGAGAAGAACACAACAAGAAGAAAAAAGAAAGTCGATTACAATTTGCAGAACTGTACGCCTTCCAGAAAAGGAATTGGTATCTTAGATGTGGGCTGTTGGAGCGCGCGTGTAGTTCCTCAAAAGTGGAATGACGTTCTTTGGCCGAGGAGGACCGCCTAAGAAAAAAAAAATTGGCAATCCAGGTCAGCTCGTTTGGGGAGCTGCTACAGGGGGAGCGACCGTCTGTGCAAACGAGACGGGCGGTGTGGTCCCACTTTTCCCCAAGCACAGCACTTTCGTGGCAGCCCCGCGCTGCTTCCGCAAGGTCCGATGTCGACATCTTGCGCCAGGGCTTTCCCGCCGCCATGCATTCACTAGCACTCCGATTCGCGACACCGCATCGCTTGCCAGCCTTCTTCCTTCTCTCGTCTCCAGCGCGCGAGCACGCCCGCTCACTGTCTCGCCCGCCATGATCAACGCCTTTCTCGTCTTCAACGGCCAGGGCCAGCCCCGCCTGACCAAGTTCTACACGCAGCTGGTGATTTATCTCTTATCTGTCTCTTTCTCTCACTCGCTCTCTAAACAGCTCCTCTGACACACACCCTAGGACACCAGCATCCAGCAGCGCCTCATCGCCGAGATCTTTGCCCTCGTCTCCAACCGGCCGCCGGGTTCCTGCAACTTCCTGCCGCTGCCGCCGCTGCTGGCGGGTGGCACGTCCTCCGGTACCGGCAGCGCCGAGGCGTCCGACTCGCCGTCGCTCGTCACCTACCGCCACTACGCGACGCTCTACTTCATCGTCATCTCCACCGCTACCGAGTCCCCGCTGGCCCTCATCGACCTCATCCAGGTCTACGTCGAGTCGCTCGACCGCCTCTTTGAGAACGTCTGCGAGCTTGACCTCATCTTCAACTTCGAGTCCATGCACGCCACCCTCGGCGAGATGATCATCGGCGGCGTCGTCATCGAGACGAATCTTGACCGCATCGTGGCGGGCGTGCGCGCCCAGGGCCCCGTGGCCAAGCGGCCGGTCAACAGCGGCAACAGCCTGACGAGCAACGGCGGCGGGACTGGCATTGGCGCAGCACTCGGCATGGGCGGCAACTTTGTGTGGCACGGGCGGTGAAGGGCAAAAAGAAAGAAGAGACAAAGAAAGCTCGACAGGTCACGAACAACAGGTACTATCTCTCCTTGCATAATGGAAAGAGATGGGAAGCGGGTATATTCAAAAACCAGAAGAGTGGGCCTATCAAAGACAAAACGCCAGACAATGCAAAAATGGGAAGCACGAGCCGAGAAAACATCACGACGAGACAACTGGGTCGCTTTGGGCGAGAGCAGCCTATGCGTCACTCTCGCCTCTCGCTCATCTCTCGGTCTCCGGTCGTGCCGCTGCCACCGCCGCCTTCCCTTGGTCACCCTCGCCGGCCGGCCGGACTGCGCTGCGCTGCCCGCCTTTCAGCGCGCCCAGCATGTCCCAGAACCACGTGCGGACCTGGGGTGGTCAGCTTGTGTTCAGAGAGGGGCATCGTTCAGCAGATAGAAGAGCGCTAGAAAAAAAAAGTAGACTCACCCCTGCGAATGGCTGTGGGCCGTACTCCCACTCCATGAACAAGACGCAATAGATCGCCACAACTGCCATTTGTTAGCCATGCCCGCCACGCAGCCAACGTGACTTCCAAATCCTGCCTGCCCCCTCCTCCTCCCAGCTACTTACACGTCACGCTGAACAGCTGCACCAGCTTGATGAATTTCACCCACCGCGGCCGCGCCGACGCCAGCGCCACCCGCCGCTTGAACCGCTTCTCGAACCGCAGCTGCTCCTGCGGCGACAGCCGCGTAAAGTCGGGCGGCCAGACCTTCTTGGTCTTGTACTGCTGACGGGGCGGTGGCGGGAGCAGGTCGTCTGGCGAGGGCGCAGGCGAGGTGGTGGACGCCAGCCGGAAGAAATGTGTCAACGTAAATGGCGGCGCGGCGTGCCGGCGCACGGGGCGCAGGGCCGGACACAGTGCAGCCACGGCCGTCGTCCTTGGCCGGGCCCGGATCACCACTCTCTGCAATGGTGCGGACATGTTTCTGTGTATTATTGCATGCAGTGTATGTCGTTTGTTTCCCTCTGAGCAAAGTGGTTCAGTTGACGTCCGCGGGAGGCAAAAAGGCCGTTTTCTTATTGGCCCCGCGCTGGACCTTTTTTCAGTGGGACGTTGAAATTCTGCACCGCCACAGAGAAAATACAGCAAGCCACATATAAAACTGGCGTGTCCCTGTCGGCTGCGTTGACTTACACGACAGTTCCCATTCTGTCCCTTCTCCTGTCACCCATCATGATGCCATTGTCATGCAAATGACAAATTCTTTCACACAGAATCATGCCGAGTAATACAACATAAGAGCTATGCAATCATGAAACAAATTGCCGTGCTCATCCTCGCACAACCAGCCCCCCGCCGTGTCCTCTTCCTTTCTCTCGACCACTATCCTGCAAATTATTTTCGTTTTTTTGTCTCTTTGCTTTTTTTTCTTCTTTTTCCTTTAATCCATTTTTTTAATTTCCTTTCAAACTATCACGCCTGCTCCGTCAAAGGCGATAAAGGGAGACTTCTATATTTTATGAAATAAGAAATATTTTATACTCGTCTGTCGTGACTCTCGTTCCGCTTTGCGCGCACAAGTCCCGCATTTCCTCTGGTGACACAACCACGACGGCCATGGCCACGATCACAAATATGTACTGCCACCCTTTTGAACATTACGAGGGCAGACGAGCACAGAAATACGATTACTCTTGCCGATCACTCACGTCTTCCAGATGACGCCGTCAACATGAGCCAGAAGCTGGCAAAACCAAGTTTCGCTGCCGTGCATCATCGATCAACTTGGAAATCATCTCACAATGTTTTGTTCCCGAGCGGCCCTCGCGATCTGCTCATCTCTTGTTTTTTTTGTCTGCTCTTCGTGAACGTTACCGCTTGCAACACGTCCTGTGCTTTGTGTTTGTGTAGACGCAACTTGTGCTCTTGTGCTGAATTCCATCTGCTTCTGTATTGCGAGCAGCCGACCTTATATAGCCCTTCGTTGCCAACTTCCCTCTGACCTCCTCTTTCGCTATGATTTTTCTTCTTCTCCCCCCTCATTTCTCTGCCTTCTCTGAATATTGCGGAATCAGCAAAGTTTCAATCTTTCGTCTTGTATTTTTCTCGGTATTTTTCACTCGCTTATACTCAAACCTGTGGTTCATCTTCTTTCGCAGAAGAGATTATAAGCCCCCTTGTAAGGTTTATATAAAAATTTATCAATTTACTCTTGAAATTCCCTTGCAAACGGTCCGGGAAAAAAAAAATGAAGCCCCTCTCTGCTATTGCCTTTGTCTTGGGCCTTGCTGCCACCACCGCGTCGGCGCAGAACTTCACCACCATTGTTCTCACCGAGTCGGCCACCTCCACTACCACCATTGTGCTGCCGGCTTGGCCGACCACCTGGACGACGACGAACCCCGGCGGGCCCATCATCACGACCACGAGCGCCGCGACGGCCACCATTCCGCCCTACACGGGCACGAGCAGCACGAAGCCGGGCACGTCGACCACCACGCCGCCTGCCACAGTGCCGACAGCGGGTGCCGAGGCCATGCTGGTGCTGGACCGGTCGGCCATGGGGTCCATGGTCATGTTTGTCGTCTTGGGGCTGTTTGCGGTGTAGAACGACCGCTTTTTGGGAAGAGAAAATCGAACGGGCAAGCGGGGAGATCGCAAAATGAAACGCATGCAGAGTAACGAGAGAGGCCATTAGCAAGAGGATAAATACTACACAAGGCCGTGCCACAAGGAGGGACAGTCATAATCACACCGAACACAACGGTACACACTGATGTTTATTTTGTACGCAGCATTGCGAGGGTCGCCTTGATGAAGCGATTTAATATTGTCCTTTTTTCACATCACTATGTATGGTACAGATGTTGGGTATTGTGGTTCTGAATAAAGAGAAGAGTGCGTGGGAAGACTGTGTTGCCAAACCCAGGAACGTTGTCTGGAACGCCCCGCTATTATTTTTCGTTCTTGGCCTCGGCCAGCAGCCGCTGGACGCCCTTGACCAGGCTCTGGCGCTCGTCGGGCTCGCTCAGCCCGCTGCCGGCCCACCGGATGCGGCAGTGCCGGTCCACCAGGTACACGTAGCCGACCTTGCTGTTGAGCAGGCCGATGCTCTCGCGGATGTCCTCGCCGATGCCGCGCGTCACCAGCAGGTACCGCTCCCAGTCGCGCTTGTCGATGCGCCGCCGCAGCGACCCGCGGAACCGCCGCACCAGCCACGCGCGCATCGCGTTCTCCTCGACGTTGATCTGCACCAGCTGCGCCTGGCCGTCCCCGCCCTGAGCCGCCAGCAGCTCCGCCAGCGCAGGGTTAGCCCCGGGCGACACGAAGCTGCGCACCTGGTTCTCGGCCCAGAGGCTGCTGAAGACCGCCACGACCGAGGCGGCGTGCTGCTCGAGCATGGGCGTGGTGTCGGTCTGGCCGTGGCTGGACGCGGCCTTGTCGGAAGCCAGCAGGCGCTGGCCCACGATATTGGGGAAGTAGAGCGAGAGGTCGGCGCGGAAGAGGCGGGGCGGCGAGAGAAAGGTCTTGCCCTTGTGGAACTGGAGATTGGACCAGTCGCGGAAGTAGGGCTTGACAAGTTTGTTTTTTCTGCGAGGGGGGGCCAATAGAAAATTAATAGAGTTGATATGGGACATGAACAGGCCCAGCGAGGAGTAGAAGACATGACCTACAGCTCCTCGCGCCGCACAAGATGCTTCTCGTAGTTGACAAAATCATCGCGCTTCTGCTGCAGCGAGCGCGCGTCGATGCCGCTGTTCTCGCCGGCCAGCGGCGGCACCGGCATGCCAATGGGCCGTGACAGTGGCGTCGGGGTGAACTCTTCGGCGCGTTTGCCATACGAGCGAGGTGCGTCGGCCAAGGGACTGGGCGGTGGCGCCTCGGGCGGCGCGCCGCCGTCAGCCGCGCCGGAGCTGGGAGCGGCGTCGGAGCCAGGTGGAAGAGGCTGTGAGGAGGGGGGTGAGGCGGCTCTTGTCTTGGCGGGTGTCGGCTTCGCGTCCCGGCGGACAGGTGCTGGCGCACTAAAGGCACGCCATTGGCACAATGTGCAAGACGCTGCGGCAGTCGAAGCGGCCGGGGATCTTGAGGAGAAGGAGAGGGGGGCCGTCCACGACGTTCCGATGGCCGCTGTTTTCCTCCTCGTAAGGGCCGCCATTCTGATTCGCTGCGTCGCCATTGGATTTCTGTGTGAGGGCGCGACGGCCCTTGGAGAACCGAGATCGCGCGGAGTCGGTAAGTTCTAGACCCGGTCAAGGTGAGGCCGTCTGCCGGGATCTGCGAGCGTTTTTTCGGAGCTCCAACTGCAGTCGCACCAAAATATTCTGCCGCTTTTCTGGCTAGGGCCTGTCAGGTCAAGATACACCGCCTTTTTCAGGTGGCACGTTCCGCGCTCCTGCCATTTTCGCAATGGGGAGAGTGGATCCGTTCGTGTTGTGCTTTCCCCTCCCCGGACTTTGGCACCTTTCCCCTGGCGAAAGCTCACTGTAAGATAAGCCGAGCAGACAAAATGCCAGCGCGGCTATCCACGGCGCTGATGCCCCAGGCCTATCGCGCGGTGGTCCAGCAACGTCATTTCCTGCAGAGACCCTGTCTGCGACAAGAATAAGCCGCTGCCAGCCACAGGAACCAGGTCGCTGGCGTGAGGAGCAGAGGCACCGCAAGGAAAACGGATGCCGACGGTGAGATCCGCAAGCAAACATAATTGAAAATCGAACCAGCTTCCGTTTCGCTCGCCCGCAAGGAAAACACATGCTATCATTCGCAGAGGTCCGGCGTCTCTTTCTCTGTCACAGCAAATCATGTTTCTTCAACGAGGCTGCCGGGGCGCGTTGCGGCCTTCTTCGAGGCGGTTGGTGGCAGTAGACGGGAGCAGCAGGAACAGCAGCAGACGACTGTCTACGGCAGCGGCGGCGGCATTGGGGACGTCTACGGCTCATCTGCGGCGACAGTGCGCGTGGGGACCTGCTTCTTCTCTGTCAAGACCGCTCTCCGATGCCCGGCACTTCCACGCGTCGCGCCGGCTGCAAATGGTGAAGCCCGTTCTTCTCGCCGATATTGGCGAAGGTAAGGCCCACCAAGAGATACGGGAGCGGGAAGCCTGCGTGACGGACGCGGCTAACAATTGGGCTTTCCCCACCAGGCATTGTCGAGTGCGAGATCATCCAGTGGTTCGTCCAGCCCGGTGCGCGCGTCGAGGAGTTCTCGCCGCTGTGCGAGGTGCAGAGCGACAAGGCATCGGTCGAGATCACCAGCCGGTTTGCCGGCGTGGTGAAAAAGCTGCACTACGAGGCCGGCGAGATGGCCAAGGTGGGCAAGCCGTTTGTGGATATTGACCTGCCCGAGGAGGTGGCGGCGAGCCGAGACAGCGCTGCCGATGAAGGGGACAAGGCGCCCGTACCGACGTCCGAGGTACCAGCAAACCGTACAGCACAGGAGGGGCAGCAAGCTGAGGCACCAAGCAGTGGCGAAACGAGTGTAGCACACCAGCAGCAACCGGCATCGCAGCCAGCACCACCACCACCAAGACAGAAGTTTTGGGGTTCCTCGCTCGCCACACCTGCCGTCCGACACCTCTCCAAAGAGCTGGACGTGGACATTACACAGGTGAACGGCACGGGCAAGGATGGCCGGGTGATGAAAGAGGACTTGCATCGGTTTGTCGAGGAGCAAAAGCGCGCAGCAGCTGCACCGCCATCGCCCCCCTCTCCACAAGGCACAGCAGCATCGACCGTCGATGCCGAAGACGCCGCGCAGCAGGAGACCGCCGTGCCCCTGGGCGGCACGCAGCTGCAGATGTTCAAGGCCATGACCCGGTCGCTGGCCATCCCGCACTTCTTGTACGCCGACGAGATAGACTTCACGCAGCTCTTCGGCCTCCGGCAGCGCGTGAACGCTTCCCTTGCACGCGGCTCGTCCAACGGCGATGGCAGCACCGCCACGGTCGGCAAGCTGTCGTACCTGCCGTTCGTCATCAAGGCCGTGTCCCTGGCGCTGCACCAGTACCCCATCTTGAACGCGCGCGTGGAGGTCCCCTCCCCCTCCGACGCCAGCGGCAAGCCGAGGATGATCTACCGCAGCCAGCACAACATCGGCGTGGCCATGGACACGCCCGGCGGGCTCGTCGTCCCCGTCGTCCGCAACGTCAACGCGCGCAGCGTGCTGTCCATTGCGGGCGAGCTGGTGCGGCTGCAGGGGCTCGCCAAAGCCGGCAAGCTGGCGCCTGCGGACCTCCAGGGCGGCACCATCACGGTGTCCAACATTGGCAACGTGGGCGGCACCTACCTGAGCCCCGTCATCGTAGAGCGCGAGGTCGCCATTCTAGGCATCGGCCGGGTGCGGACGGTGCCGGCGTTTGCCGACGATGCGGACGAGGGCACGGGCGTGGCCAGCCAGCGGATCGTCAAGCGGCACGTGTGCCACTTCAGCTTCAGCGCCGACCACCGGGTGGTGGACGGCGCGACGCTGGCGCGGGCGGCGGAGGTGGTGCGGCAGATGGTAGAGAAGCCGGACACGATGATCATACAGCTACGATAGAAGCAAGAGAGAGACACAGGGAGACAGAGAGACATGGAGAAAGAATAGAGGGAAGGCAAAGAGTAGAGCATTTATCTTGCGGTGATTCTGGGGTCGCACAGCATACTGTACATGTATCTACATTCATAAAGTCAATACGGATTACAAGCATCGCATATGAGACACAAGCATGAACATTTAAGGACGGCCACGGACAATTAATCACTTGCACAGGAGGAAGAGACACGGATTGAACAAAAAATTGAAATTGTGAAAATGCGTTGGCTATCCCGCGTTATACGTGTATTAAAAAAGGGATAATAAAACGCAAAACGCCCAGACTTTCCGTCTTAATTTTCCGTCTTGCCGATAAAATGCCCAGAACAATGAAAAATAAAAGTAAAGAAAAGATAAATCAACGACCCAAGCGGTATTGGATATCCTAAACGTTAAAAAACACAAATCGTGAATGAAATATCAACGGAAAGGAAAAGGCAGACTGTTTCCAGACGGAAAGGTCCTTTCTACCGGCGCATTTCCCTTTGGTCCCATCTGGGCCGGAAGAAAGCGATATGCCGAAAATGAAATATAAAAGAAAAAGGCACCAAAGGCTCAAAGCAAAACGGAAAAAAGACGGATTTGTCGGAGACAAAACTCTCCTACGCCTCCTCTTCCTGGATCAGGTCCTGGACCTGCTGCAACACAGCTGCCTTGACCTCGTCCAGCGGGCGGCCAACGTCAAAGACCATGACGTCCGTCTCGTCCGGCTGGGGCGGCTCCAGGATGGCCAGCTGGCTCTGGACCATACTAGCTCCCATGTAGTGGCCCTGGCGGCCGGCCACGCGCTTGTGCAGGATCTCCGGGTCGGCGGACAGGTAGATGAAGTGGAGGCTGACGCCCGAGTTGAAGTAGGAGGCGACGCGGATGACGTCGCGGTACTTGCGCTTGAGGGCCGAGCAGGTCAGGACGACCTCGCTGTGGCCGTCGGTGATCTGGCGCACAGACTCCTCGCGCAGGGCCGTGAGCCAGTCCCAGCGGTCGGCGTCGGTCAGAGGGATGCCGGCGCTCATCTTTGCGATGTTCGCAGGCGGGTGGAACTGGAGGACCGAGATGTGTTAGCGAGCAGGACAATAAAATAAAATACGACGTATAAAACCAGCGTCTGCCCACACGTACCTCGTCGCCCTCGACATAGGGCAGGTTCAAGCTCGATGCCAGGAACTGGGCCACCGTGCTCTTGCCACATCCAGCAGGGCCAGTAACCAGCCAGATATGATGGCAGTTGCCGATGCGGCCTCGGCCAGAGGGCCGGCTGCTGCCGTGGGTGGCGGTGACGCCGTTGGGCATACCCGAACGTCGAGATGAAGGGTTCGACGCAGAGACGGCGCCGTTAGCCGCCATAGAGGAAGGATTGCTGGCAGTGCCATTCGCCAGGATCTTAGGTGACGCCGGCATTGAGCGAACCGGTGACTTCGGGGCCGAGCCACCGACGGGAACGGGGGAGTTGTAAGAGAGCATGGTGTCAATTATGTTTGTTTGTCGTCTTTTCTTTTCTGTTTCCTTTTATCTTTTCCTATTCTCAATTTTACTGAGTCGTGCTGTCCGAATTTTCCCTTTTTATGTATCCTTTCTTTGTATTCCGGTCCCAATGCAGCGTAAATTCGTTAAGTTTGTTTTGATTTGTTTTTGTTTGATTTCTTTTTTTCAACCCCGTGTCGTTTCGTCCTTTTTGTAGGAGTTATGGTGGTCTTGTAGTCATTTTATGTACCGCTGGCAGCAGTGATGACCCTCGTGTAAGTGAAATAGGTGTAGTAGCAGTGAGGAAAATTTCTATTGGGAATCGGAGGAAGAGATGCACTGTAGAGGAGGTGTCGAGAAGGAGAGGTCTTATTGTAAGAAAAGAAAAGGGGCAGGCAGATGACAAAGAGAAGGAAGAGAAAAACGGTAAAATGTGACGACAAGGGGGAAGAAACAATAAATTATTTAAAGAAGAAAAAAAGACAGTCACAACAGAAATAGGAAAAGTTGCCTCCCTCCCGCGTCCGATGGCGCTGCCGGCAAGTTAAATAATGTGCCGGGATTAACAGCAAGAGAGAAGAAAAACGTGAAAAAGTAACGACAATAACCTGACTAGGAACACTCAGGCAGCTAGTTGTGACGGTCAGAGACCGGAGGCACACCAGTGAAACTAGGGGAACTAGGACGCCAGAAAAGAGGAACCCAGGAAACGAGGAAAAGAGGGCAGCCAAACTAACAGGGCAGTTTGAGTCGAGACGATGCCATTTGGGCCGGGGCCACTCGCTTCCCAGTCACAGGACGTTCAACCGGACAAGAGAGGTCCAGCGAGCACGGCAGCTGGCACCTTGGCCGCGTTCCTTGCTTTCCCACTCCGTCAACAAAAGGGCGGTCTCAGGTAAGATACATGATGCAGTTCCATGTTGCATCTTTCGGGCTTTTCGTTCCCCTCCCGCTTGGAATCGTTCTCCTCCGCCTCTCTTCTCCCAACATCCCAAGGGAACACTGCATTTGCCGGCGGGGGGGGACGTGTTGGCCATGAAAGTATGAGTAATTACTTGTTGGAAAGCACTGCCTGGTGATGCGGTGAATCGACGGGGGGGCGGAAATGAGGGGGAAGTCCAGCTTGGAAGGGCGAGCAGAGAAGGCGCTCAGAGAAGGCGAGCAGAGAGGGCGCGGGATGACAAGGCGGCAGTGTATTCCATGCCGCGGACTGTCGTTGCTTGTCGTATTTTTGGTAGCACTGCAACGGAGACACCGCTGAGGTGGAAAACAAGGCCTGGCGCCGGTATTGAAACATAGCCTGTGAGGACACGAAGAATGTGTAAATTTAATGACAAGTGGGGGGGAGGGGGCGTGGAAAAGAAAAACGAAAAAAGAAAAGGGGAAGAAAGGCAGCGAATGACACGGCAAGCAAGGGTTCTGTTTGGTGGAAAATGCTTAGGCTGTGGCACTGGAAATGCACTTTGCTCCTTCTGTTTCTATTTTCTCGTCTTCTGGTCTTATGGCCTCCTGGTCTCTTGTTCGTTGTTCTTCGGGCTTCCCTCGCCTCACTCCTTCCCCACACTTGCCGAGCGATTTCAGCCCCACTAGTGCAGGAAAGAGTACCGCACGCAATTGCTCGCAATACCAACTGGCCGCGAGGCAGGCAAGGCATCTGACGTCTGCTCGGTAGATTGCAGCACAAGGCCCTTCCTAGTGGGGATGGCGAGACTGAATAGAGAAAGAGCGACGGCAGGAAAACGTGGAACTGCACAGGCTAGGCCATGCGCTGCCAATGTTCTCAAGGCAAGGGCTTGGGAGATGAACGGGGAGTCGCGATGCTCTTCAGAGGATCTCTCAACGGCGCAATACGACGTATACCGAAAGATGGCGCGGGGCGAGCTGCGGTGCAGGACAGGGGCGAATCCCAAGCGCAGCACACGTCGTACATGGACGCACGGGGCACTGAGGACAAAAGGCTTTCCTGACAGTCGGTTAAGAACGGTCTGGGGAAAAAGACGATGACCGCAGCGGCCGTTCGACGAGTACGAAGGACTTTGTCAAGTCACGAGACAATGTAAAATCTTGCTGTGCAACAGACTGCTCTCCATTGCCACCACCGCAATTGGTCCGTTTCGGCGCTGCACACCTCCTTCCCTGGCTTCTCTCACGACCTTCACTCCAGCGGGATTGTAGAAATGGCAGCGGACCGCCCGGCAGTCCCCCTGGTGGTGCATGCAGTAGAGGGCAAACCGGCCGTAGTGTGTTCTGGCAGCGAACTGCTGCTAGTGATGTGCAATGTATGATACTTACGACGGTAAACCGTACAGGTACGACGTACAGGTACGAGCACTGCAACCATGCAGCTAGCGTCGCCCTGTCAGTGTACATCGCGCTGCGTATAGCAAGATACATCGTATGGGGAGCAGCCAGACTAACGTCAACGCTAGGCGGGGCTAACTTCCCAAGAGTCCAGGAGACGCAGCGCAGGCGTGGGGGTCGCAGTTTTCATTTTTCGGGTCGCTCGTTGAGGGCATTTATTACGGGGCACGCCGGAGAACAAGAGGGTATAGCGCGGGATGAGCAGAAGAAGAGGGAATTAAAACGGGCAGGGCGAGAGAAAAGAGAGACAGGGATGAGAAGCGAAGACGAGGCATTGAGAAGCGAGAAAGGAATGGGCACAGCTTGGAACAGAAGAGAAGAAAAGTAGGAAAGACGAAAAGACGAAAGGAAAACGAAAGTCGTCAGGTGGCCGGGCCGGCGCCCCGGAAGCAAGGGACATGCAAATCCGTTACTAAACAGAAACACTGGTTGTCTACACCGGCCTTCTCCGTGGGGCGGCCAATGTGCGGTGTGGCTCTCGTTTCCCAGGCGAGCAGACCTGGCCTGGCCCTCTGCAGCGCCGGCCATGACACACGCATCGCCTTGGCCCCCGCCCCTGGAATGAGGAGGCAGCTAACGTAATGTAGGGTCACGAGGGGGTCGGATGGGGCGACTCGGCTGACTTCCGACGCGAGGCGCGCACTGTTGGAATCACCTAGCGTCGCCTGGTCGTCCAGGCTTGGAAGGCGTATGCTGGCTTGTACGAGTACTCGTAGCTGGATCTTTGAACTCCGTCGCATAGATGATCCAGAATGCAGCTGCCAGTTTTCCGAGCTTCGTGACCCCCCCCCCCTCCCCCGAGGAAAAGGACATGCGATTCTTGCATCGGCGTGCTAGCTCTGCGCCGGCTCGACCTGCCCGATGATTCAATCGCTGCGGCCCCTGGTTCTGGCAATGCTAGCGGGCACAAGACACCGCCGTGGGGGAGGACAGTCTCGGGAAGAAAAAGACGAGGCTCGAGCACAGCTCGCAATTCGGCGTGCAGGTTCGCGATGCGTCCCCTCGCAGGAACAGAAACCTCGTTGGGAAGGAGGGGGGCAGCCAAGACAATGGAAGCAGAAAGAGGGGTTGCGCACAAGGGGTTGCGCACAAGGCCACTGCATGACGGAGACGATCTTTCTCTCTCTGTTTGCCTCGTTTCCCTCCCTATTTCCCTCCTTCTGGCTACCATCAACGTGGGCTGCATGGATTTGCTGCGCGATGCTGCCTCCTGTTCTCGACCCCCCCAAATGTCCCCCAACTTTGGCTTCACCGCCTAAAGCCGCAGCATTGTTAAGGTCACGATGCCAGCCTGCGGTCGCACAGGGCATGCATGCTGGTCGGAACCTGCAGGGAGGAGACTGTCCAGCACGCATTCTCGCATTCTTGCATTCTCGCATTCTCGCACTCTCGTAGCTGTGTCCGTTGCGGCCTTTGCGGCCTTTTGGCGCTCATTTTGCCGCTTTTGGCAGTTCGTTTCGCCATTCGTTTCGCTGTTCCCCAGGTCCAGCTGCACAATCCCACTGTCATCTCTTTTGCGTGCCAATTAGAAAGGCGAACAGCGCTTCCATGCCACAGTTGTGCCAAAGTTGACGAAAGTGCGAAATTGCAGAATTGGGCCTTGTGCAGCTTTCTCGCACCGCTCTCGACCGAAGCGGCTGTTCGCCGCCGACATCGCACCAGCCACCGGCCGCTCGGCCCGGCATACGGACAAGCAATGCCCCGTGAAGCCCCCACTCCAGTTTTCCGCGTCTTCTCTGGAGAGGTCTGCGATAAGTATCTTATCTGGTTTGCCAGGGGCTGGTCTCGATTTGAGCAGCACGTCGTGTCTGGAGGGAACAACCGTACCACCGGGCTGTTAGCCCATGAGCGAGCCAAAGCCACATTGAGCTCCTCCAACGCGGGTCTGAGTAGCGCAGGGGCGTTCCTTGCCACTGCCCCTGGATTTGGGAGCTCCCCATCTAAAGCACGTTGCACAGCTTCGATCCTCCACCATGAGCTCCCTCGTCGTGACGAGATCCGTGTACGCCTTGGAAGGAATGGCCCCAGCTTACTTTTGCGCACAGCTCCGTCCCCAAGAGAAGAGGAAAACTCGTCTGCATTTCCATGCTCAGACAACTCCGATCCTTTCGTATCTTGCGCTGCTGCATCGCGGTTAGATGAGTATATGCCCGACTGAGAATGGATTGGGCGTCTCTTTCCTCGCCCCAGAGGCCAGTCTGCCTCAGAATAACCTCGCAAATAGACTCCATTCAAAAACTGTTGACCATCCTGGCTGCTCAAAGCGATTCTTGCTCAGCGCGACGACGTGCAAACACGGTTGCTTCCATCGCCAGGAACCAGCCAATCCAGATGTGCACATCTGCCCCGCAATCTCTTAGATTTTAGATCCTCAAGCGTGATTGCCCAATCCCTTCTCTTTGAGCTGTATTACATACTGCCTTCCGTTTCGAGCTTCCCCTCCATTCCTCTCTTCCCCTCCGCGCCTTCCTGTCCCGTGTCAGATGAACGTCCTTCCCCGCCTCCGTTGCGTCCACCACGCCGCTCAGTTCTCGACTGCACGCCGTCCCTTCCGTAGTCCTCGTTCTCTTCATCTTCGTCCGTATTCTCAGCCATTCCGCCATCGCCATCCCGCCCGCTTATTCAGTGCCACCGCCAAAATGGCTCTGACCGCCCAGGAGCTCAGCAATTACCTGGCCGATGCGCCGCCCAGCGTTGTCCGGCTGGAGATCGCCAAGCACTTCGATGCTCTGTCCGACAGCCAGAAGCGCTATGCTCACTACATCAGCAGGTAGGCAGACAGATACTGAACCTCGACGGGTCACACAACCTACACATGCTGACCAGCCGTCGCCAGGGCCTCGTTTGCCGGCAATCGAGTGGTGCTCCGGCAGGTCTCCCCCGAGTCCGAGTCCATCTATGACTTTATTTTGGCTCTCAACAAGACTGCCGGCGGCGACTGGAAGGGCCTGGCTGCGAAAGCCGGCGTTGATGAGGCTCACTTGACCTCATTCCTAGAATACGCAGCCCAGTTCCTGGGCAACAGCGGCAACTACAAGAGCTTCGGCGACTCCAAGTTCATCCCGCGTGCTCCTGAGTCTGCTTTCGCCGCCCTGGCCAGCTCATCCCCCGAGGCCGAGAAGCACTACAAGGCCACCAACGGCGCCATCTTCGCCTCAGACAAGCCGGGCCTCCTGCATCTCGGCTTCACCGACGACGGCCACTTGACCACCTACTACCCTGACTCGCCGGACATCACCAAACACGAGATTGATGGCGTGGCCAAATGGATGGAGAAGAAGGGACTTCTGCCCGAGAACACCCGCCTACGCAAGCAGAAGGGCGGCAACGTGTTTGAGCTTCTCATTGCCTCGGGGCAGACAAAGCCGCCAGCCAACGGCGGCGACATCGGCAGCACGCAGACCGAGTTTGCTCTCGACGGTAGCGAGGATGGGCCTCTCAAGGGAGCCACCATTCGCCTAGTGTACGGCGACTCCGCCCCCGAGATGGCCGAGATTGCCAAGAACATTTCTCAAGCTGCTGTCAACGCCGACAACGACACTGAGAAAAAGATGCACGAAGCGTACGCGAAGTCCTTCTCGGAGGGCTCGCTGCTCGCCTTCAAAGACAGCCAGCGCTACTGGATCCGCGACAAGGGCCCCATGGTCGAGACCAACATTGGCTTCATCGAGACATACCGTGATCCCGCCGGCACGCGCGGCGAGTGGGAGGGCTTCGTGGCCATGGTGAACCTGGAGCGGACGCGTGCCTTTGGCGCACTCGTGGATGCTGCTCCGAAGCTGATTCCGCTGCTGCCTTGGAGTGCCGACTTCGAAAAGGACAAGTTCCTGTCCCCCGACTTCACATCTCTTGAGGTGTTGACCTTCTGTGGCTCTGGCATCCCGGCCGGCATCAACATTCCCAACTACGACGACATCCGCCAAACCGAGGGTTTCAAGAACGTGTCGCTCGGCAACGTTCTGAGCGCCAAGGCACCCAATGAGAAGATTCCCTTTATTCGTGAGGAGGACCTGGAGCTGTATCAAAAGTACCGCGACGGCGCCTTTGAGGTCCAGGTCGGCCTTCACGAGCTGACGGGCCACGGCTGCGGCAAGCTGCTGCAAGAGACGAGCGCCGGCGTATACAACTTCGACCACAGCAACCCGCCCGTCAGCCCACTAACCGATAAGCCGGTCGCTACATGGTACAAACCCGGCCAGACGTGGGGCTCTGTCTTCGGTGGATTGGCAGGTGCGTACGAGGAGTGCCGTGCCGAGCTTGTGGCCATGTACCTGAGCTGCGAATTCCCGGTTCTCAAGATCTTTGGCTTCGGTGATGGGTCGACCGACATCGATGGTGAAGCTGGTGATGTCCTGTATGCATCATACCTCAGCATGGCCCGCGCTGGTCTGACGTCGGTGGAGTTCTGGGACCCCAAGAGCCAGAAATGGGGCCAGCCGCATTGCCAAGCGCGGTTCTCCATTCTGAAGGTAAGCCTCTTAGCCATATTCCTCCCGTCTCTCTTTCTTCTTCTTATTTGTTCGAGCATGTTTTGTTGACACAAGCAGAGCTTCCTTGAGGCGGGCGACGACTTCTGCAAGCTTGAATACAAGAACGACGACCTGTCCGACCTCACCATCAAGCTGGACCGTTCCAAGATTCTGACCACGGGTCGCAAGGGTAAGCTCCTCTCTCTTGTCCTTGTCTGTTTCTATGCCCCTATCACGCATCATGAATATTAATGTTGTTTTATATCAGCTGTCGGCGACTACCTCCAGAAGCTGCACATCTACAAGTCTACGGCCGACGTAACGAACGGCACCACCTTCTTCGCCGACAAGATGTCCAAGGTTGGCCTCGAGTACTGGGGCACCAAGGTCCGCGATGTCGTGCTCAAGAACAAGCAGCCGCGCAAGGTCTTCGTGCAAGCCAACACCTATCTAGACGAGGCTACGGGCAAGGTCACGCTCAAAGAGTATGACCCGACACCGGAGGGCTTGATCCAGAGCTGGGCAGATCGCGAGTGAGGGTAAGGTCTCTGCTGGATAATCACATCAAGATAGGCAAAGAAATATAACCGAAAATAAACATAAAATAAAGTACTTACACCTCCATACTATGCCTTCGGAATCAAAGTGTCCAACCTGTGCACCATGATTGTGATCTCCATCTTTGCGCGAAGCTGCATTTCATATCTTCGCCATCTTCTCACATTGGCACCGTTTTAAATTTAATTTTGTTCTTTTTTATTTTGTTTTTGGTTGTTCCCATTGCTTTTTTTGCGTTTTTGTGTGCGAGAGGATAAAAAAAATAGTTAAAAACATAAAAATAAAAAAAAGGGAGAGCCAGCACACACTGCAAAAAAACGCAGAAAAGAAAGCCCAATTCGCCGCCGGCCACAACCCCGAACCGTAAGCATAGAATGAGTTTTGTTTTTGTTTTTGTTTCTCTTTGTCCCTTTTTTTTCTTGTTTGCCCTTCCCTTTCTAAGAGGTTTTGAAAAGTCTTCCTCCCCATCTCCGTTTTCCATGCCCAAAGCAAGACAAAGACACGCCCGGTGGTCTTCCCTCTTTTTCTTTCCTCCCCCTCCCGCTCACCAGTTACCCACGACCGCCTCTTTTTTGCATCGAGATGACGAATTACACAAGAGAAGAGGTGGGATTTGGCCGTGTGTGTGTGTGTTGTGAAAAAATAAAAACAAGAGCCGCGTCGAAAAATAAAAGGAAAACACTGGATCAAAGTCGGTTTGGGTGTGTCGTCGATATCCCGTGTCTGGTTCCGTTTACCACTTCATCTCGTGCGGCTTGTCGCCCTTGCGCAGGCTGAAGGATGTTGCCAGGTAGCTGCCGAGGAGCTCGACCTTCTTGATGTTGGCAAGCAGGGCCTTGTCGATGGCCTTCTGGTCTTCTACACGAGTCGTGTTGATCACCTTCTTCTGCGGAGGGGGTTAGTGAACCGATCCCAAATTCACATTCGTCTCCCTCTAATCGCACAACTAGGAGCATCTAATCGTTTTGTATTTCCGATAAGAGGGGGGGGAGGAAAACGCACCTGGGCAGTCTCGCCCTGCTTGAAGAAAGCCTCCTCGCCAGCCTTCTCCTTGGCCTTGTCGGCGGTGAAGTAGTTGGGCGCCGCGATCTCCTCGAGCTTCTTGCTGTCCACACCCGCCAGGTCGACCTTCTCTGATGTCGCAATCACGTATCTGGCGTTGACTCTCCGCAGGGGGACGCCGTTGATCTTGAAGGGGCCGGTCACCAGCAGAACACCCTGGTCGAGGTTCTTCAGGAGCACCACACGCTTGCCACGGAAGCGGCCGGCGACGAGGATCAGGATCGTGCCGGGCTGCAGGGACTTGCGCGGGTTCCAGGGGCGGATGGCCTTGCGGACCTGTGGTTTTCGCAATCGAGTCAGTATGTGCGTCTTTCACGTTCGAACTGCGCACCCCCTCCCATTTATTCTCCACTGACAAAGCAGACGCCGTATCAGAACACCCCTCCCCCGTCCCATGCGCGGCTCTCTGCTCTCTCTCTCTCTCTCTCTCCATCTTGCAGAGACCATCTCTGGGGCCCTGATACCCTCTTCTCTCCGCCCCTCTTCCTCCCCGTCCGCAGAGCGCAATTGCTTGCAGGTTTCCCAGCCGGTGCAATTGCAATGTCCACCCTCTCTTCTCTGCCGTTTTCTGTTCGCCTGAATGAACTCACCTTCTTCTGCTGTGAGTCCTCCTCAGCCGGGTACCACTTCTGGGCCCGCTGGGTGTGGTGAGGCACAGTCCGGGTGGACTTGCCAAACTTCTTCGTGGTGTGGGCGGTGGGGGACATGGTTTCGGTGTAAGGAGTCGTAAAAGAAGAAGAAAGTCTCGAAAAACCTTTCCTCTTGAGTCCCGATTCGCGATTGTGCGGCGATGCTTGGTTGTTGATATGGGTAGATGGCGGGTTGGGCTAAGAATCAGAAGGAGGTTTTAAGAAAAAAACCACACAGCCAAAGTATGGTGGAAAAAAAATCGGTTAGCCACACACACCAACAGATGCAAACCCTATCAAGCACAGTATTAACAGGCTCCGATTTTATTTTTGTGTGCAGCGTTAATAATTCGGGGGTGGGGCACTCGAGAAAAACCTGAGGGAAAAATGTAGGCCGCCGTTCAGCCAATCAGATCTCGCCGCAAGAAATTCTGTCAGGCTACCCCGAAGCAGCTAGCTCAGTGACACGTGACTGTATGGGTCAACGAAGAGGCAAGCCACATAATATTAGTCATCGATGTGACTGGTGTTCAGCTGCCATCTGGCCGCCACCTGGCAGGATAGACAAGCAGAGCCGACGTCACGACATTGGCAGCCTTCCAATGAACTGTCGGAAACGGCCCCAAACAGAAGCTCCCAAGCTCCATCCGCCGCAACGGTTGCTTCCCCCTCCCATCAACAAACACGACAGCATCTAATATCAACTTCGTTGCGTCCACCTTTGCCGCCAGCCGCCCTTATTTTGAATTGGGGATTCCATAAGGATCTGCATTTTCTTTATCGTCGCGAGATATAGCTTCAGCCGCCAATATGTCAATACTCCCAGCCATCACGTTCAAGGCTGGGCTTTGTGAGGTTGACGTATGTCTCGCGAAACTCATCTTCTGCGGCTCCAATTCCAAATGGGAGACCTGGTTCTAACATTCTCTGCTATGACGACAGACATCAGGCCGGCCTCACAAGGTAAAAGCTCTTCCTGAGCCAGGCTACATCTTCCTGTACGCCGAGGATGGTAAGCCGCCCGAGCGATTTCGAAGCGCGAGACGAGCGATTGGGCTTTTCTGTTTGTCTCAAATCTGCTCAGTTACTGACCCTTGCATCCAACCATTTTAGAGCTGGTGCACTTCTGCTGGCGGCAGCGCGACGTACTTATGGAAGATGCACCACTGAACCTCGTCATGGTGCCGGGCGACGGCCGTTTCGTCCCTTATGAAGGCACCGGTGGCCAAGCCTCGTCCAAGACAAACGGCCGCATCTTTGTTCTCAAGTTCGAATCGTCCTCCCAGCGCCATCTCTTCTGGCTGCAGTCCAAGCCCCAGAGCACTACCGGCGACCCAGCGTGGCTGAGCCCCCGCGACCGCAAGATCGGCGACCTGGTTGACCAGCTGCTGCGGGGCTACGAACCCGACATCGACGAAGAGCTCGCGCGAGTAGAGAACAACACTGACGATAACCGGCGAGGCGGCGACGATGACGAGACCATGGAAGACGCCGAGGGCCATGGCAACGCGAGCGACCCGCACGGCGGTGGTGGTCCCGGTGGCGCCGGTGCAGGAGCAACCGGCGGCGACGTCCGTGACGAGGGAGAAGACTCCCGCGAAGGTGGGGCGGATGGAGCGAGAGCGTAGGTGTTCAATCTCCCTTTTAGAACGCGTTGAGTGAAAGAGGAGACAAAGAACGAAGCAAGAAGCAAGAAGCAGAAACAATATTCAAAAAAAAAACAAGACAAAAATATATTGTATGCATATCCCCAAACACCCACCAACACCACTGCTTTTTCACATCGACAATAAGCGATTTGCCCAGCGGGGTTCGGTTTTGTTTGGGGCTTTCGGTTTGAGCGTGATTGTTTTCTTCTGGCATTGCCTATAAAAGAAGAGCGTTGGAAAAAAGTAAAGCAGATTAGCGAGGGACTTCACAATCACAGTGACCAAAAAAAACGCATGGGCTACGTTATTCATTCATACAACATATAGACTTGCCTCTCTTTTTCACTTCAAATAGCGCCTTTTGCTTCTTTCTCTGTCTCCTTTTTTCAACCGCGCTGCTCTAGCTTGTCGCTTGGTATTTAACGACATGACACCCCATGCTAACTTTCTCTTCTTGCAGTGTATCGTCATCAGCTCCTGATGCTGCAACTGTGGTGCGCAACCTGCTGGCATCTTTGTCGGGTCAGCAAGGGATCCCATCAAGTAGCCAGCCACGGGACAAGTCTTACCCGCTGCTAAACGACCTGCTGGAAACCTCGGTCACAGTCCCCATGATCCGCCTTGCCAGTGAAGAATACATTGACGGTCTCCTCAACTATCTGCCGCCGACGGTGCTGATTCTCAGCCAGCAGGAAGCTAGCGAAGACGGCGGCGACTTGGTTGAGCCCACGGCCGAGGCGGCGGCGGCGGCGAAGGCAGCCATGACCACGGCCGAGAAAAAGAGCCTCCTGGAGAAGGTGCTTCGCAGCCCGCAGTTCTCACAGAGCCTGGCTAGCCTGTCAATGGCGATCCGGGACGGCGGCTTGCCGAGCATCGCCGACGCGCTGGCCATCCCGGTGAAAAACCAGGGCTTCTTGACCGGTGGCGCTATGCCCATGGGCGGTGGCGAGGCAGTCGAGGCATTCGTTGAAGGCGTCAAGACGGCAGTTCAAGAGAAGATGGAGAAGCAGAAGCAGTAGGCGAGGAGATAGCCAGTGAGATAGAGAGAGGGGCAGTGTACTTTATCCATGCGCAAGCGCAGTAGAACCACAATACCAGACTACGTTGAAAAAGTGATACCGAGACTCGTGGGACGTAATTCGTCTCCGTTGAGGTTGAGTTGGCGACGTCAAACACAGTCTAATACAGTGTGTTTTATTGCATTCATACTGTATGATTTTCAGCCAATAGGAAAGCTTTCCTTCAGCACTTGGAGCTACCCTGGTTCTGTCGCCCCATTTCCTGCTTTTGTTGATTCTCACTTTCACCTTCACAAGGCGCATCTCTTATGGCAACTATTTGGCCATGAAGCCGGTGACGATCTAGATTTACGCCATTCGTCGCCTCGCTTAGCCACAACATCGTCGCCCTCAGCTGTCCTGTCGCCATGGCCGCCAGCGCGATAGCCGAAGTCTTTTCGTTCCCGACAGACATTTCTCAGTTTGACGACGATGAGCGCATCTCCTTTTCCCGGCTTGACAGCAAGTACATAGCCGTGCAGGATGACGGTACCGAATTCGAGTTTGACCAGGCGTTAAAACGATGGATCCCGCTCGCCGATAACGACGACGAGGACCCTGCTGCTTTTGCCGCTGTGCAACAGCAGGCTGGCGGCGCCTACCGGGACCCAGCCGGCCGCGACGAAGACAGCCGTGAGAGCAAGAAGCGGAAACCAGACCGTGCATACTACAATAGCGAGGTAAGCTGCACCCGTTGTCGCCGCCGCCGCCGCCTGTTTGCAGCTATCTCTACACCGCCACCGTCCCTTCTTCCATCCTCATCTTCCTCCTCGTCATGAAACCACCTCCTCCTGCTTTCTCTGCATTTTTCACAACGTGTCCTGCATGGGACAAAAATCAAGTTTTCTGAGCGAGAGAGAACAGACCGAGAATGTCTCGGGACGAACTGACCTTCTGCTCTTTCTTTCCTTTCCCTGTTTCTTTTGCTCTCTATCTAGCCACAAGATCAAAATAGCAGACGAGGAGACAGCGGCAACAACGCCGGCAACGCCGGCAGCAGCAACGGCACTGCCGGCAACAGCAACAAGAGGACCAAGGCTCAGTCGGCTCCAAGACAGCCAAAACAGAACACGGCTGTCTACGTCACAGGCCTGCCAGTCGACGCGACCGTGGACGAGGTGGCGGAGCTGTTCTCGCGCAAGTGCGGCGTCATCGCCGAAGAGATCGATTCCGGTCGGCCCCGCATCAAGATGTACACAGACGACGACGGGAGTTTCAAGGGCGACGCGCTCGTTGTGTTCTTCAAGCCGCAGAGCGTCCAAATGGCCATCATGCTGCTCGACGACACCGAGTTCCGCTTTGAGCCCACGCCCGGCACCGGCCGGATGCATGTGCAAGCGGCCGATTCCAGCTACAAGAAGACAAATTACCAAAGCGAATCCGCAACGCCAGGCGACGGCGGAACGCCAGCAGCAGAAGGTGCCCCACCGTCATCATCGTCGTCTTCGTCAAGAGCCCCAGCAAACGCATCCGCACCAGCATCGACACCTGCTGGCGGCCGAGGCAGAGGCGGTGGCGGAGCCAACCAGGACAAGCAAAAGATCATCAAGAAGACGCAGAAGCTAGATGCCAAGCTGGCCGACTGGAGCAGCGACGAAGACGAGCGGTTCTACGGCAACAACAATGGCGGCGGCGGCGGCGGCGGCGGCAACCGCAATTCCAAATGGGACAAGGTGGTCGTGCTCACGCACATGTTTACGCTCGCCGAGCTAGATGAGGACCCGGCAGCGCTGCTCGACATCAAGGAAGACATCCGCGAGGAGTGCGCCAAGCTGGGCGACGTGACCAACGTGGTTCTCTTCGACCAGGAGGCGTCCGGCATAGTCAGCGTCAAGTTCAAGACGACCGAGGCGGCCGCCGCGTGCGTGCGTCTCATGGGCGGGCGGGCGTTTGACGGACGCATCGTGCAGGCGACCTTGGCGACGGGGCGCGAGAAGTACAAGAGGTCGAAGAAGGGCGACGGCGACGACGATGATGACGAAGGGAAAGACAGCAGCGATGACGACGAAGACTAGGAAAGCCCAAAACCAACCGGAACAATCCTTGGTTGTGGCAGCTGTAACGAACTTTGTGTACTTTGTGTTTTCTTGTATGCTTTTTGCCTGCTTTTGGCTCACATCCCCAGTCTAGTCGGTTATATGGCACGTCTAGCAGCGACATTGTGCAGCTATCTTCCGCCGTAAACTAACAGGGCGGAAGCGTTTACATATTTCACCCTTCTAACGGGAAACTTAAATCAAATGGATATATTTGAATTATCAACGGTCATAAGAATATCTGCTCTCTGCTAACATCTGTTTCCCCCCTTTTTTCCCCTAATTTTTCCGTCCCTTTTTTGTTTTCTTTTCGCAGTCCAATCGTCCCTTTTTAAAAATCCGGGCCTGTTTCAGCTTGTATTATTTTCCTCTTTTTTTCTTCCTTTTTTCTTTTTTCAAACCACCAATTTTGCGACATTCTCTGGCGTCCCCTGGCCCCCTTATTCGAATGAATAACCCCTAGATTTTGATCTCCAATCCAGTAACCCGTGTCCGCAAACCGCCACTTTTTTGCTCACCCTTACGTGTAAATTGATATATCATAACAAATGAAAATGGAATAAGACAGAACAGGGCTTGCAAAAGTCCAATAAAAATAAAGCACAAAAAAAAAATGAGTGAAGACTCCGTTAATGCTTTTCAAGACAAAAAAGACTTATAGCAAAAGAAAGACTGGCAAAAGCTAAATCGTTGGCTGTCTGAGTCAGCCAAGCGGTATGTGGTATATCCGGACACAGCAGCGACACTCTGTCAAGATTCTCATTCCTGTCCCTAGCGAGACGGGAGCCTCTTAAGACGAGATCCCTTGCTCCGCGCGGGGAAGGTTCAGGTCGACCCTTTGGGCCATGGTGTACCAGATGGCTGCCTCAATGATGCGGGCGACGATCTCGAGGTCCTTCTCATCTTGGTGGATGTTAGCATGCACGGCTTTTTCACTATGAGAAAATACTTTCACGCCTCTTCACTTAACTCACCACGCGGTGCATAGATCATGACAAAGGTTGTTGGCAGCGGTGCCTTCACCCAACCCGAAAATGCCAGCGGGTGGCGTTGACCCCAGCCCTTGTCTAAGACTTCTTTGATGTCGTCCGGGTGCAGGCTCATGTGCATGGACTTTTCCGAGTCGTGGATGTGGAAGACCTCGCCCTGGCCCCAGACATTGACCGGATGGCGTGCAAACAAGCCGAAGCCGTGTTTCTCGATGCATGACGTTGCTGTACACAAGGTCTCTGGGCACTGGCGGGTGAGCTCCTCAACGGCAGCTCGCAGCGTAGCGTAACATGTCGTGGACGCCTCCTGGTCGAGTTGCCGTTGCGGTGCAAGGCCCGCAACGCGCGGCCGGGGGCCTGGGCGGTAGGGCAGCTCGTTGAGAATGCCACGAGACGGAGCCAGACTGCGGTCGACTGCGGGCGGGCTGTGGTAGACGTCTCGAAGCGCGAAGAGGCGGAACCAGAACAGGCGCAGGTATCCCATAAACGTGGGCGGCGTGCCGCCGGGGCCCAACAACAAGAAATTGAGGTAGTCATTTCGGACCAGCATCACGACGGGCAAGGCCACGATGATGCCCTCAAGCAGTGAGGTTTGCAAGAAGTGCATGCCGCCAATGAGTAGGAGGGACGCTACAAGCATGGCCCAGGCGTCGAAGGTGACGGAGAAGGGGTTCTGGCGGATGACCATGTTGAGGGCAATATCGCTCGAACCGGGACCGGCAACACGCTTGGAGGGCGTCGACACGACTTTAGGAGAGAGCGGTGCTGCGGCCGGAGAGCTAACTTTTGACGACATCACCGTAAGAGTCGACATGGTGGCCAAGGGGGGGAAAGGAAGAGAAAAGAAGAGAAAGACAAAAGGCAGAAATGTGATGGTCAAATTTCTTTTAGGGATATCTTAGGTGGCAGAGTGAAAAAGAGCGCCCAGCAGCTTTAGGTGAAAAAGAGACTCTCAAAAGACGAGGGAGAGTATAATCGACAACTTTGGCGCATACGAAGAAGAAGTATGATGCCCGGTTGGAGCCAGAAGAAAGAAACAAAATCAATAAATATACGAAAAGGTCGAATACTAGTAGAGACACGAAACCAAAACACACTAGGAACTGGCAGGTGCCACACACGAGACAATGGGGAGGAAAGTGCAAAGGTGAAGCAAGAATGAAAAGGGGATGTCCTTCCTTTTAATCATTTCCCATATGGGCCACTCGCTGCCTTTGGCGTGTGAGACCGCCTTTCCTCGCCTGGCCCTTCTTTGTTCCGTAGACGGAGGCCGGTCTCAGAGCTCACCTCCACTTGGTCGTTTATGTATCGGGGGCTGGCAGGAATGAGGCCAGAAAGACGATACATGGGGGTCACCCGCAGACGTTGGGTTTCCTTGTGACACGAGGCCAGTAGCAGACGGGCCCAAGCCTGGCTGCAGACGTGCAGCTGTGCTGGGCAAGCGGGTCAGGAGCGTGAGCAGAGTCAGGTGGCAGGTGACGGAGAGGGGACAGCCACAAAGAGGAGACGAGCAGCAGCGGCGTGGGAGGGGAAAGCGATGCTAAGAAGGGCGGAGTGGGAGAGAGGGTTTCGGTGAAGCGGACGGCGATGGACTCCTGGTGAGAAGGGCAACGGGGAATTGTTCTGGTGAGACAGTAACTTGGAATCAGAAACCCGTATCCATGATGTGAGCAATGCAATTGTGGACACGGCTCCTTAAATATAACAATCTGGGGATGGGACTTGATGGGTTAACGAACAAGAAGGGGAAGATCAACGATCGAAATGGAATCAGGCGAGGATAGCGGTCAGCAGGGCTTGTTTCGAGATACGAAAGCGAGGGCGAAGAAATGGCTCCAAGGGGTGAGCGAACGAGCAGGGCTAGAAAGTAATAATTACGAGTGAGACGACGTCAATTGGCACACACTATGATGTGCGCCTAGGCGATGGACAAGCCAACGTGACGGCGTGCATCTTGGAAGCACCGCCTTTCTGTGGCGGGATGGCATCCGGCTGGCCCAGAACCGGGGACGGTTGGCGACTGCATACGGAGGACAGAAACTACGTGCAAAGACGAATTATACGGTGTACAAATGGTCACAAAGGAGACGAGATGCTGCTCTCATTGGCGGCAGCGTGCAGCTACCAGGGCAGACAACGGCTGCCCCACTACGCCGATCAGGTCACGAGGGAGGATAATAGAGGGAGAAGAGACAGCAGCGGACGAGTAAGAAAACGGGCGTGCAAGCAAGATAGAGGCGCGTCCGATGCAGGAGCCGATGCAGAAAAGCAAGAGAGACGGGATAAGGAGGTCAGGGAGGTGTAAGATATGTACGGAGCTGGAGGTGAAGCAAATCAGGTTCGAAAGAGAGTGTTAGTGTAAGTGGATTGGCCGCGGCGAACGTGTTGTGCACGGCGGGTGTGTGGTCAGTGGTGATGCAGCCTTGCTGAAGGACGGGGCCAAACAGAAAAGAGAAAGAAGAGAAAGACGAAGAAAAGGGATGCGGGAAGAAGAAAAGAGAGAAGGAAAAATAACTGGAGAAGGGTGAAAGAAAAAGAAGAAGGGACGGAAACCGGGGAAGGAAACCCAAGCAAATCGAAAAGACCAAAATAAGATGGGACCAGACATGAGAGAAGATGGAGAAGTGGAGGTGATCGGCAAGGAACAGTAAAAGAAGAAAAGGAGGAAATTTAGAAAGTTCTGAAAGAGGGCTGAAGAATGTCGATGACGATATCTGCGATTGGCAAGGCGAGGAGATTCAACAGCAATTTTGCATAATTATTGCAACTGCCCAAAATAGCGTCTCAACTCCTACAAAGGCTGCTTCTAATCCAAACTCCAAGCAACCCCTGGCAGCGCCCAGCAACTCACAGTAACTCACAGTAACTCATCCCGGCGTCGCCAGGCGGCGGATGAACGGGACGCGGGAGGAGTGCAGCCTTGGCGCGGGCAAGGCCAATTGTAGAGAGCACGGCTCAGAAACTGGGAACCGCAAATGAAACTCATGAAGAGCAGGTGGGCAGCCACTCTGCCAGAGATGCAGAGTGGGATAAACGGAAGCGAGAAGTTGGACTGGCCGTTAATTGGCAAAAGTTGGACGAGTTGCCAATTAAAGAGACAAGAAGTGACAGAGCGTGGCCCCAACGGGCAAAGCCTCCTCTCGACGTCGCATCGTTCGTGCCTTCCCTGGGCCTCGAAATCGCTCGAGTTTGCTTGCAATCTTGGGTTCATGGGCATGCACTTGCTCTTTCTGCGCGCGCTAGCGAGACTCCTGATTAGCTCATTATGCTTGATATTGCCCCACCACCGCAAGGTGCTGCTCGGTTGCTTTAGCAACTAGCCCAAACCAGCAAGTGGATCTGTCTAACGGGTAATTGGCCAATTAAACGCTGCAGTGCTGCAACCTAACAACAAACTAGAACGAACTACTGTGTGCTCCCGTACTTGTACTTGTAGACAGAAGGTGCCAACAAGATACTAATTTGTTACCCATCCACTACACCGGAGTTGGCCAGGAGAGGGAAGGAGAGACCCAGCACTGGTTATTATTCACCCTTCCAACAGGGCCGGGGGGGGGGGGGGGGGGGCCGAGGGCGAGCCGTTGTATATTTTATCCACCGGGTTTGTTGTTGCCGGATATATGCAGCGGAAATGCTTTTTGTTCCACCACCCCCGTTTCTTTTTT
>WNYD01000168.1:0-64816 GCA_021396205.1 Sporothrix brunneoviolacea
CACTGGCAGCAGCGGCGGCGGCGGCGGCGGATGTGGCCTGCGCGCTGCTGCTCCCCCCCAGCTGGCTCGCCGCCGCCGCGATCAGGTTCTGCCCCGCCGCCGACAGCTGGTCCAGCACGGGGATGCTGCCCAGGATGTCCTCCATGCCGTCGGCCACCGAGTCGTAGAGCCGCGAGATGACGTCGCGGCGGTCGTCCGGACCACCGCCGCCGCCCTTGCCGCTGCTGCCGATCACCCGCTGCGACAGGAACGCGCGCAGCTCGCGGCTGCGGCACACGTCGGGCAAGAGGAGGAGCGCCCGCACGTACCGCTCGAGCGCGGCGCGCCGCTTCTGCAGGAAGTCGCCCTGCAGCTTGTTGAGCACGACGCGGCGGCGCGGGAAGTCGAGCGCGCGCACCGACGGGTAGCGGCCGCGCAGGCGCTGGTGGAGCGCCCAGAAGGCCGAGTAGCGGCGGGTGACGGTCCAGGCGGCGGAGGCGGCGGCGGAGGCGGAGGCGCTAGAGGCGCCAGAGGCGCCAGGACCGCCTTCGGCGGTCTCGGGGGCGGTCCGCTGCACCTCGATCACGTACAGCGCGTACTCCTTCCCCGTGTCCGGCTCCTTGCCCGTCTGCACGCTCGTCAGCCGCACCGTCGCCCGCCCGTACAGGCTGTTGTCCGTCTCCTGCAGCGCGTACTGTTGGCGCTGCAGCTCCTTGCGCCGGATCTCGCGCTGCAGGCTGGCCTTGGACTTGCGCAGGATCCGCAGCTCGGCCGTGTTGTTGGTGAGCTCGGCCTTTTTCAGCAAGGAGTCGACGACGGCGTCCTGCGCGCCCAGCCGGTCGATGTCGTCGGCGAGCGCCGCGATGGCCTCGACGAGGCCCAGGTCGCCGGGGGCGGCCTCGTGGACGCCGTCCTCGCCGCCGCCGTCGTCCGCGTCACCTCTGGCTTTCTCTCTGGCTGCTGCGGCCGGCCCCCCCTCCAAGAGGCCGCTCCCCGCGAGGCCGTCCGACCCGCCGTCGCCCTCGTCGCCGTCCGACAGGTACTTGGCCTGGTCGTCGCCGAACAGGTCGTCGTCCTCGAAGACGCCGATGCGCGAGGCCGCGCTGACGAGGCCCAGCGACGCCAGGCTGGGCTTGCTGCCGTCGCCGCCGTGCAGCAGCAGGGCGTGCGCGTGGGGATTGCTGCCGGCGTGGTGCTGCTGCTGGCCCTGGGGCAGTGGCGTGCTCCCCCGCCGCAGCGGCGGCGCCGTCAGGTCCAGCGACCCGCGCGGGCTGGCCGCCGAGGGGTTCGCACTCGCACCCGCATTCGCGGCGTTCGTGTCGATGTCGATCCCCGAAAAGATGCTCCCCCGGTCCGCCCCGTCGCCTCCTCCTCCGCGCCCGCTCCCCGCGCCGTCGTCGCTCCCGAACAGCGACGCCCGCAGGTCCTCGGCCGTCGTCGGCCGCTTGTCCTCCATGATGGTGGTCAGGGCCTGCTCGACCGCCTGCACCACCTTCGTGTCGGGCTCGCCGTCGCCCTCCGCCGCCGCGCCGCCGTCGAGGCTCTGCACCGAGTCGGCCATGGGGTCCGCCGCCGCTGCTAGGTTGCCCGTGCTGTTAGAGAGGCTGCCGCGGCCACCCGCAGCGGGACCGCGCGCGCTGGTCGTTGTGAAAAAGTCGTCGTCGTCGCCAAACAGCGGCGACGGCGAGCTGTTGTGGGTGCCGTCGAGAGAGCGGCGTCCGCCGCCGGCCGCGCTGCTCGAAAAGAGAGGGTCGTCATGGCCGTGGCTGCCTGCCGTCGTCGTCGTTGTGGTCGTGGCCGTTGTTGCTGTGGACCATAAGTCGGTCACAGATCCTGCGCGGCGGGTTGGTCCTCCTACTCCTCCGCCTCCTGCTCCGCCGCGGGGCAACAGCCGGTTGGCTGGGTTCGGTGGTAGTGGTTTGTTTGCGGCCGCGGCCGTGCTCGCTCCGCCGCCACTGCTTAACGGCGATGACGCACGGCCGAGCGGCGGGAGGGATGGCGTGCGTTCGAAAGTCGGCCGCGTCTGGCGTTGCTGTTGCTGATGCTGTTGCTGTTGCTGTTGCTGCTGTGCCGCCGCTGCGGCCATGCTGTTCTTCTGCGACGCCTCCTCCGCCGCCAGGCACTTGTAGAAGAGGTCCGACTTCTTGAACCCCTGGAAGTGCTTGGCCCTCATCTCGTTGAGCACCGTCGTCTGGCACCGCAGGATGGCGCGCCGCGCGCGGTAGTACTGCTCGGGCGTGGCCGCGGCGCCCGCCTCCAGGAACACGCGCACGGCGCGGCGCGAGGCCGCGGCGATGTGCAGCTCCGGGCGGCCGAGGTACGCCTGGTCGATCTGGGCGAGGTCGAGGCGGTCGGCCTCGGTCCAGGGCGCCAGGTTGGCCGACGCGGGCGTGGTGTCGTGGTCGTCCTCCTCGTCGTCCTCTTCCTCTTCGTCGTCCTCCTCCTCGAGCGGGTTGCGGAAGCCGTCGACGACGAGCCAGAACTGCACCAGGGGCAGCAGCCGCTGGCGGTCCATGTACTCCATGAAGTAGGAGAGGCCCGCGGCGTCCCGCAGCAGGACGGCCAGGCTGGCGGACTCGAGGCGGGACACCGGAGGAGGCGCGGCGGGCCCCGACAGGGCATTGGCAGCGCCGCCTCCGCCACCACTGCCGCCACCACCGCTGGAGTTGCTTTGGCCAACCGCGGCATCCATCCCTCCCGCCGCGTTGCCGCCGCCGCCGCCGCTGCCATTGTTCAGCGTCCCGTGCCGGCTGTCTCCGCCTGCTGCGAGGTACTGCACCTTCTGGTCCAGCAGCCGCTTGCTCATCTCCAGGCGTCGCAGATACACCAGCTGGTCTGGGCTGGGGTTATTGTTGCTCGCATTGCTGTTCAGCTCGCTGATCTGCTGCTGCGAGTCCCGCTTCAGCTGGCTCGCCACCTCGCTCCGGAACCGCCGCGCGTCCGACAGGTTGTTGACTTTGCGCACCGCCCGCACGAACCGCTCGAAGCGGCGCTCGCTGTCGCCCAGCGCGAGGCGCGGGAATGCCGCGGTGGCGGCGCCGCCCGACTGGGCGGGGGAGGTTCGCGCTGCTGCCCCAGGGATAGAAGATGACGATGCCGTCCTCCCGTGTCCGCCCCCCAGCACCGCGGCCGACGACGCGTGCTGGTCCAGCGCCGCGCGCAGCCGCCGCACCGTCGACCGGTCCTGCAGCATCGTGCGCCCGTAGTTCTCCATCAGCTGGTTCCACGTGTCCGGGTCCGCCAGGATCTGCAGCAGCGGGTACAGCACCGCGCACGCCACGATCTCGCGCACCAGCGCCGCCACGGGCCGGCTCGCGAGAAACGGCCCCGGAAGCAGCTGCGGCAGCAGGCGGTCGCCCACGAGGCGCCGCAGGTAGTCCTGCTGGACGCGGCGGGTGTTGACGTCGGAGTAGGACAGCTGCGCGGCCGGGTGCAGGCCGCCGCCCCCCCGCAGCTCCCGGTACTTGCTCGCGATCGCCAGGTCCAGCTCGTCCGACTCCGTCACCGACCGGTTCAGCTTGCGCCCGCGCACGGCGCGCTCGGCCTCGTTGAAGTCGTGGAAGTGCGCCGTCAGCAGCGGCACGAGGCGGCTCGTCAGCACCTCGACAACGTCGTCGACGGCCAGCAGCCGGTCGCGCAGGCGGCCGAGCGCGGCGCGGACGGTGGCGTCGACCTCGTTGGGGAACAGCGGGTTGCCGTCCGGGCTGATGTGGGCGTACCAGGAGCGCACGTTCTCGCGGAGGATGCTCGCCAGTAGCGTGTCGAGGGCGGCCGAGACGCGCGGCATCGGCGGGTACAGCGGGTCGGGGTGGTAGACGAGGCGGGCGCGCAGGGCGGCGCGCTCGCGGGCCCAGTTGGCCGGGGACACGAAGGCGGCGGATCGTCGTGGTTTCGGAGGGGCGTCCGCCGCCGCCCCGTAGATCGGAACCCGCACCGTCACGGCAAAGGCCAGCAGCCCGGCGCAGCTCAGGATCGCGCCGGCCAGGACGCCGTGGCCCGCGAAGCGGATCGCCGGGAACCAGTGCGTGGCATAGCCCCAGGCGACAAAGCCGGCCACGCCGGCCAGCAGGACATCTCTCGCCCGCAGGGCCATGGGCTGCGGCAGACAGAAGGGGAGGTCGTCGTCGTGTGGGAACGTCGCTCGGTCGGGCCGTGTGCGGTCGCGTTGTCGGTCATCGTCTTGTGTTTGTGCGTGTCGGGTGTCGGAGGGATAACAAGGAGCGGGCTGCCGATGACAGTAAGATAGCCCTTGGGATTAAAATGTTTAAATTGCCTTGCACTGTCGAGTCGAGTCGAGGCCCCCTTGAGCTCAGGGTGGTCTAGCGCGCAGGGAGGGTGTGGTGCTGTAAATTGCCTGCGTCAGCAGTCACCTGGGAGAGACAGGCGCAGCTGGCACGGCCCGACCTCTGCGGCGGAGCCCCACCCCACATTAATGTACGAGTAGCTGCTCGGTGGCACATGCGAGCGCGGACTCAGGCTTTGGAATCACTATTTTCGCCGCCTTTTCACGTTCCGCTACGAGTATTCTGACCATGCCACCTTCTGAACTTCTAACAGTGTGCTCATATATTAGACCCGCCGAGACGTGCTCGTATATAGGTATGTACATTCCAAGGCGACATCGGCCTGTGTATTAGAGAGCTTCTATGTGCCCCATGACATGACGATAAACGAATGCTTTCTCCCCTGCGGCTGACGCTGTCGCGCTGTCTAAGTCTAAGACCTGACACGCCGCCGCCGACGATACATAAAGAGACAACCAAAAAAAAAAAAAATGCAACGCCGCGTCCAGTGTATGTTTATGTTTATGCTCCGGTGCTGGGAGGGGGCGGTAAAAAGACGGCCCCGGTGGCAAATGAAGAAAACGACATGAGCTTCGGACTGCATCATGCCTCTCGGCTGACGAGAGGCGCGTGGAGAGTTATGAACGGCGACACGCTCCTCGCTTATGCCTTGATGGCATACTTCCGGCGGAACATGTCGTCGATCTCCTCGAGATAGTAGGCGCCGCTGGCGATGTTGGCAACCTCGCCCTCGGGCTTGTAGCTCTTCTGGAGGTGGGCCTTCTTGCGCAGGTCGCAGAGCTGGGTTTGTTAGTTTAAGAGCAGACGGACGGAAAAGGGGGAGAAAGAGAAAGGGAACATACTGCATCGTAGGTGGCAGGAGGCACGGCGCGACGGGCGGCCAGACGGGCAGTGATGTCGAGCGTGCGGTGGATCTCCTCCGTGCTGCCGCGGATGCGGAAGGAGCAGAAGCTGGCAGCCAGGCCGGAGCCGTAGCTGAACAGGCCAATGCGCTTGCCCTCGAGGGTGGCGGAGTCGGTGTTACCGAGAATGCTGGCGAGGCCGCCCCAGACGCTGGCGCAGTACATGTTGCCGGTGTTCGTGGCGACCTGGATGCCGCTGTTGACACGCTCCTGGAAGCGCTTCTTGGTCAGGCCCATAAAGGTCTTCTCCACGACCTTGTCGGTCAGCGACTTGTCGTAGGGCATGTCGCGCAGCTCGGGCGGCACGTCGGCAAAGATGGCGTTGTCGGGGTTCGCCAGGTAGTCGTTGTACAGGAGGCGGGCGTAGGACTTGGCCACCAGCTTGCAGGTGGGCGCGTGGAAGGCGACGTAGTCGAAGCGGTCCAGGGGCGCCTTGGCGGCGGCGGTGTCGGCAGCGGCGTCGCCGTTGCTGTGGCCGTTGGTGCCGTTGGTCGTGCCATTGGCGCGGGCCAGCAGAGTGGCTTCGCGGGCGTTGTAGGCGCGGTACGAGGCGTCCAGGGCGCGGCTGTAGCAGGTGATGGAGTACTGGCCGTCGACGTAGGGGTACTCGCTGGTCAGGTCGGGCTTGTAGAAGTCGTAGGCGTGCTCCATGAAGCTGCCCCGCAGACCGGGCTCGATGACGACGGGCGCGTCGGGGCCGATCAGCAGAGCGACGGCACCGGCGCCACCGGAGGGCCGGGCGTTGCCCTTGGCGTACAGGGCAATGTCGCCCGCAACGACGATGCTGTCACGGCCGTCCCAGCCGCTGGACTCGATCCAGTTGACGGCGTTGAAGACGGCGTTGGTGCCGCCGTAGCAGGCGTTGACGGTGTCCACACCCTCGATGTTGGTGTTGTCGCCAAACAGCTGCATGAGCACGGACTTGACGGACTTGGACTTGTCGAGGATGGTCTCGGTGCCGACCTCGAGACGGCCAATGGAGCTGGGGTCGATCTTGTACTTGGCGAGCAGGTTCTTGGTGACGGTGAGGGCAAAGGAGTAGATGTCTGGCGGGTGGTCAGCGGGTGCAGGAAGCAGAAGGCGGCAAATGGAGGGCTTACCTTCGCGGTCGTCGCAGAAGCTCATGTTGGTCTGGCCCAGGCCGATGGTGTACTTGCCGGCGCTGACGCCGTCGAACTTCTCGAGCTCTACTTGCTCCACATACTGTTGTCGACGAATGGTCAGCGAGACACGCAACGTGCGATATGCAGGACGGCCAGGGCACGCATGGTGGGGTAGGAGCTGCAAAAAGGGGCACAGATGCTGTAGCCAGCAAGGGGCGCGCAAAGGATCGCGCGGGCACGAGACACGCGAGAACAGCAGAACACGGGTCGCAGAACAGAAAACGAGGCACAAAAACGAGCACACGACACGGAGGGCAGCCGAGCGGGCGGGCTAGGAGCGCTGGGAACCGACCTGGCTGGGGAAGTAGATCTCAATGGCCTTGATGCCAATGTTCTGCGGGCGGGACGACATGGTCGGAGTCTGAGGAGGACGAAGGGCGAATTGGGAAGGGAGAGACGGTCGAGGAGCAGAAGCTGGCGAGGAATTGAAGAGTCGAGGGGTCGAAGATGCGGACGGAAGCTGGGAGGAGAGGAAGAAGTGGGCAAAAAGGGCGACTGGCGAGAAGAAAAGAGCGTGTTAGCAAATTGGCTGTGTCTCCTAATTTCGGTGGCCTGCAGACAGCGGCAGAGGTGCCGGCGAAAAAATGTCAAATTGGAAAAAATCCAAGCAGCCACCAGAGAGAGGCCGGCCCAACGCGTTCACCGCCGTTTTCGTAGGGGTCTAGGGCAATCAATCCCATCCCCCACGCTGCAGAAGTGGCTGTTCGGTTTTTCCCTTTGTGCTATGCAACGGCCGCCACAAAGGCAAAAGGGGGGGCAGAAGTGACAAGAAGGAGGGGAGAGGTTCCACTGCGATGGAGACGCAGCAGCCAATGTGCTGCGCAGTTGAGTAGTGCGGTGGTGCTCCGTAGTGCTGCGCGAGCGGGAAGACGTATCTTGTACCTGGGTGGCGGCCGAGATAGCGGGTGGGAGAACGCACCTTAGTCTTAGTTTTGGTGCTTGGCAAGTGAGACACCTGTGGATGCAAGATACGGCAGGACGAGGGGATTGGGGGCTGAGAAGAGGTTGAATTGGAGGTGACGAAAGAGAGAGAAGGGCGGTGATGATGGAAAACAAAAGGGGGGAGAAAGAGGCGAGTATTTATGAATGGGGGGAGGGAAGTAGAGCGAAGAAAGAAGACGAACGGAAAACAGACAATGGGCGAAAACAACAGCCGTGCAGAGAAGCGTGGTTGCTGGGGTGGCCGAGGCAGTGTGTGCGAGGGAGACGAACGAAGTCTGTGGGATTTGGCAATTTGGGTGTGAAGACGAAAAGGGGCAAAGAGGAAACGAGGAAAGGAGGACGAGAGCAGAAGGCGGTCGGCTCGTTTTTTTTTTGTTGAGTGTTGAGCTACGCCTGCGAGCAATACTAGAGCACGCACATCAGACGGGCCGCCGCATTACCGTCAGGGAAGGAACGCAGCCGTGCTCTGTCTCCCCCATCATCAAATCAAGGACGGCAGGCACGCGTCGACGAGCGAGAGAAGGGCGCCGAGAATTCAGGCAGACGCATTTCCATCGCTCTTTCCATCGTCATCGAGGTGGGTGGAGAGGCCTCAATCACAGAAGGCACGATGATGCAACGCGAGCACTGTGGGCCACACTGTCCACCGGGAATCTTACGACTTCCTAGCGTGGACGGTCGCCGTTCTTAGCGTTTTCCTGTTTCTACGCTTTAATTAAACAGAGAAAGGAAAAAGGCCCCTTTTTCTGGACCGCCAAGACCAAGGCAGAAGAACAACAAGGGCAAACGGCACGTAAGATACCAGAGCACGATACTAGAGTAACAGAGCGCCGCTCTATTTGTCAAAGGCACATGCCAAACGGAGTGCAATGCATGCATGTACGTATGTCTGCAAGTACCTGTACATCGATCGCATCCCCAGGCACACGGGTAATCTGTCTGACTGCGACCTGCCCAGCCGCCTTATTTGGACATCCAGGAACCGGACAGGGAAGGCGTCTTGGGGAAAACGCAAATCAAATCAAAAAAAGGACAAAGTCGCAGCAGGCAGCCTCGTTTCTCTCGCCGCTCATTGGCCAATGGCTCTCGCATCCCGAGCTGCAAGGCACCGTGACGCGACGACGAGGCTCGTGTTTTATTTTCTCCAGAGAGAGCGTCGTCACCGGTCTCACCCGGCCGTGGGCGTGTTTTTCGGTGCCGCCTCGCATATGGAGATCATCTCAGGTACGTACGACGTAGACTCGGAACGGGCTGCCGCAGCGAGGTCCGGCATCGCTGCAATCGGAAATATTGACGGGCGGACCGTTGGCATTGTTCTCCCTGGATCGCCATCGACTGTGCACTTAGCACGGCCGACGCAACAGCCGACAAAAGTAAGACGGCTGTCGGGCCCAAGGAGAGACATTGGCCACGAGAGGGATGGTAAAGAAACAATGGTTTTTATTTGGATTTGCAATCAAGCGAGGCTGTCGCCTGCAAGCGGCCTGATTGATCCCTCCGGTCTGAGCACATTCTCCTTGTCCGAGCTGACCAGTGTGATCCGGAGCACATGGCCGCCTCCGCCGGGGAAAAACCATCAGGGAGGAATAGGTAGTAAATAAATCATGTATCAGCCTGTTAAAAAATATCACTCCGTATGTGCATTAGATGTCCTCCATCCTGAACGCCGTGCTTCCGAGACGCATTACCCTCTCCCTCTCCCTCTTCTCCTCACGTCGTCACTTTCTCCCGGTCTCCCCTCTCCCTGAGTTCTGAGCTCCTCACCGAGTCTTTGCAGCACCCTATGCGTCTAGTCCGCGCTCGAGACCGACGGTCTTTCCGACCACCCCAGCTCTCCAGGTCACCACCTCTCCTTGAGTTTCCCGAGTCTATGCAGTACCCCTCTAGCCATGCTCAACTCCGACGATATTTTGATCCCTGCCCCTACACGTCTACCCACGCCCGGCACGCTCAGCTCGGCACCTGCAGGAAGCGGTCGTAGTACTTGTCCAGCCACCGCGCCGCCTCCACGCCCGACTCGTCGATGCTCGAGTCCCAGCGCCCGATCGAGCCCACGTACCCGTCCGGCCGCACGTTGACGATCGACACCTCGCCGGGGCCCAGGCTGCCCAGCCACTTGTTGGTGCACAGCGCGCCCCGCGTGTCCAGCTCCGGCACGTCGTCCAGGTAAAAGGTCCAGCGGCTGTCCTGCAGCAGCGGCGGCAGGTCCGCGATCTCGATCTCGCTCTTGGGCATCGTGGCTTGGTCTGTCAGAACACGCACGAAGGACATTATCTAAGAAGAGAAAAAAAGGGAGAGACTCACTAATCAGAGCAAAGGTAAAGAGGTGGCTGATCGCCGTGTACCGCTCCGGCCGCAGGTAGATGTCCTCGGGCGCCGGGAAGCGCGGCTGCAGCCCGTACGAGATCTTGGCCGCCGCCGACAGCCGGTTGACGAGCGAGTCGGCCGACGCGATCGCCTCGCAGAACGTGTCGAGGAAGACGCGCGACTGGTGCACGTCCCACATCAGCAGGTAGATGCGGAACTGGCCCAGCATGGGGATGTCCAGCTGCACGTCGACGGGGTTCGAGTCCAGGTACCGCGTCACCTTTGCGGGCGGCAGCAGGCAGCCCGGCTTGGCGTCGCCCATCACCCAGGACGCGTGCTCGGCCTCGACCATGTTGAGCGCGTTCTCGCCGTACTCGGCGCCGATGCCCGAGATGAACCGCACGTTGGTCTTGAAGTTCTCCGCCAGGGCGACGGCGTCGCCGCCGGCGATCTGGTTGGCGTGCTCGTAGTCGAAGTTGACCAGGTCCAGCGCGATCTTGCGGCGCTCCTGCTCGTAGCTCTCGAGCAGGACGGGCTTGGCCATGCCGCGCACGGCGAAGTTGAGCTTCCACGCCAGGTTCCAGCCGTCGTGCATGGACGTGTTCATGCCCTGGGCCGACTTGGGCGAGTGCGTGTGGCTCGCGTCGCCCGCCAGGAACGCGCGGCAGTGGTTGTCGCAGAAGCGGCTGGCCACGCGCTGGCCGATCTGGTACCGGCCGAACCACTCGATGTACTTCCAGCGCACCGTGAACGGGGCCATGATCTCGCGCGCCCTCTGCATGACGAACTCCTGCCCGAGCTCGCGCCGGTCCCCCTTAGGTCCGCTCTTGAGCTCGATGTAGAAGCGCGTCATGTTGCGCTCGCGCGGGATGATCAGGATCGAGCCCAGCTCCTGCTGGTAGACCAGGGTCTTGGACCAGATGTCGGGGAAGTCGGTGTCGAGCTCGCCGTCCAGCACGCCCCAGACGGCGGGCTGGGACATGCCGACCGGCTTCGCCTCGGGGATGCTCTTTCGTACCTTGGAGTGCGCGCCGTCGCCTACAAGCAGATGAAATTAGCAACCGAATGGCCATGCGCGCCATGGCAGAGCAAGCATAAAGAGCAAGAGGGTATGCCAGGTACTCACATCCGACAAGGTACTGCGTCAGCAGCGTCCTCCGGTCTTGGGTCACGTTTGTGCGGCAGTTGATCTGGAGCGGGCCGAGGCCTGTCTTGGAGTCGCACACGCTGTAGGACTCGAACGCCATGTTCCGCCGCACGTCGAGGCCGCGCTTCTTCATGTCCTCGAGGAACAGGTTCTCCACCATGCCCTGGTGCACCAGCAGGATGTACGGGTCGAGCACGTCGATGACGGGCGGGTAGTGGACCTCGCGGCCGAGGCGGTGCAGCTGCTCGTCGGGCGTGCCGCGCCAGAAGGCGATGTCGTACACGCGCACGCCCCGCTGCAGCAGCGGGTCGGCGAGCCGCATCTGGCGGAACGTCTCGATCGTCTTTGGCTGCAGGCCGTCGGCGCGGCCCACGGGCGTCGGGTCGGCCCGGTCGTCGATGACCTGCACCTTGATGCCGAAGCGGGCCAGGTTGGCGGCCGTCATCATGCCCGCGGGGCCGGCGCCGACGACGCAGACCTGGCACACCTGGGGCGCCTCGGGCATGCTGCGCAGCATGGTCAGCGGGTCGACGCAGCTCTCGGCCGTCATGGACGCCGCGACGCTGGTGGCGGCGGCGGCGCCGCCGCCCTCCATGGCGACGTCGCCGGCACTACTACGCTGCTCGGCCGCGTTCTCGAGGACGGCCGGTGCCATGGCTGGCGGTGAGGCTGCTTGACTGGGCGCCAGTTTGTGGGATTTATTGTTTGGAGCGAGAAGCCCGCCACTATGTGTGCGTGTGTGCGAAATCACGGATTCCGGGGGGGGCGTGTGTAAGGCGGCCGAGAAAGCGACACTAGCCAGACCAGATCGCTAAGGCGCCACGATCGATTGGCGAGAATCCGGTAGACTGAAACGCAAGGAGAGCTGCGGGACAGGAAAGAGGGCGAGCTGCACCCGGCTTTTCAATAGCCGTTAGTCGAGGATGACGGCGCGGTTGTAAGACAAGGCCAATCCGTCTCGTCGCCGTTTTGTCGCGAGAATTTGGGGCTTTTGGGGGTCGTGAGCTGAGCGGCGGCTCCGAATAGCTGCACAGACCAGTGACGAAAAATGAGAGCTGAGGTGGGCTTATATCGGGGGAGGTCGAGGTCGGCGAGGAAGGGACGAGGCGGCACAGGAGGACCTTGACGAGAAGGAGAGAAGGAGAGAAGGAGAGAAGAACTCAATAAGAGAAAAAAAGAAGAAGGGAAAGAATGGAAAGAAGCTGAAGGAAAGGACAAAGGAGGAAAGAAGAAACGGCCGAAACAAAAAAAAAAAATTATGGGCGCCAAAGCGACCGAGGCGGAAGGCGCAAAGGACGGCAGCGACAGTGCGAGGAAGAAAAAGAAAGAAAAAAAAGCAGCAATGCCAGAGGAAACCGGAACGGCCGTTCGCGTTCCCCTTATGTGTGTGGTATTAATCGCACACGCTCTCTCGGGCGCAGGCTCGTAATATCATGGGCTCATCCACATGCGACGCACGTACAATGGCGGCCTCGTCTCGTCTTTTGGCTGTCCGTTTTTGATCTTATTTGTAATGGGGCCTCACCTCTGGCTTATCGTATTTGTTCTGTTTCTGGATGTGGGCGTGCAGGGGAACGGAGAGCTCTTTCCCGTCTGGGCGGTCTTGTGCTCTCGTACGGAAGCGGAAGGGTGTGTAAGAGCAGCGAGGGAAGACGGGGATGGGAGAAAGAGAGATCGAGGCAGGAAGGCGGGAGGCGGACAAATAGGAACAGAGAGGACGATGGAAGTGGGAGAAGGAGGGACGGAGCGAGGACGAAGCGAGGAAGCAACAGTCGACCAGAGGTGGCAGAGCGACAGCGGCGTCGTCAGACACGGGGCGTGATGGCACGAGGAAGGAGCGCGGCCACCAAAGGGGAGGAGCGATGCAGCATGGGGAAAAGCAGGGCAGCCGAGCAAAGGGCACGAAAAAGAATTAAATTTTAATCATGAGGTAAGAAAAAATTACAAAATAATAAGAGACACAGCAAGAAAAGACAAACAGAACAGAAAAATAAAGGACCAGGCAAGCTGGGGCCCGCCTACGATCCCCCTCCCTCCCCAGAGGACGAGGGTAAAGGGGAAGGCCGTTGAAAGGGCGGCGTGCGGGAGTGGCGTACGAGGCGGAGGTTTATCACGTCGCGGTGTTCATTCGATTTTGACGAGGATCGACTGATGTGGTCTGATTCGGAGACAGCTCTGGGCCGCGCTGCGACCACGGCGGCGTCTCATTGGCGGCAGCACTGCGGGTAAGTCTGGGACGTTAGATGGGCTGGTCATGTCCCTCTGCCGCCATCCTCTGCGTGCTGGGTACTTGCGCGCAGAGCGAGGAGGGGTCCCTGCAGGGGACGCCAGAACGTTCCTGCCTCCGTCTGCCCCCAATCTACCCCGAGCTCCGTGCCTGCTGGGCGCCAGAGGGAGGGAAAGGGACAAACGAAGCCAGGCGAGTCAAGGCCTAGCCCCAGCTCTGCGATCCGCTCGCGCCTTCCATAGCGGGGTCGCAGCGTCGAGACATCAGACCATTTGTTCTGCCGCCGGGCCCCGTCGCTCGCGCCACCGCCGGTTGGCGTTCTTTCCCCTTTGGTGTCCTCGGGGGGGGGCCATCCTGTGCTTTCCTCGTCCTACGAGCGCTTTCTTTCTTTTTTTAAATTCTTGTCTGCTTGCTTATTCCGTCTTCCTCACACCTCGTGCCCGCTCCTTCCTTCTTTGCGCCCGACCCGCGCGAGATCCGAATAGGCAAGAATCTCGCCTATCGCATTGTGAATGTGCGTGCCTTCCAATCCTATTTGTGTTTCCCATACCATCCCAACGCAAGTAAGAGTGAGGGACGCACACCTTCCTTCCTCGTCATGTGGATACTCCGCAAAGCGACCAAGCCGACCGCAAGGCTAGGGCGTTAAGACGAATAAGAGGACGACCTGTGAGGACCCTGTGAGCGCGGATGACAAAGAAACGACCAGAAATCAGCTGTTTTTTTGGTTTTTTGATATCTCCGTATTATCTCTCACTGCTGTGATTGCATGCATACCGCAACCCGCAATCCGGCTGCAGTCGCCGATCACTGTCCCTCTCTTTAGCTTGTCTTTGTTGTCTCGTCTGCTCGTTCCCCGTATTGCTCGTAGATGCATTTCTCTTTGCTTAGCGCCCAACCGAACTGCTCTGGAAGAGGCTTCCGTGCTCGGTAGACGTGGCCTGCCGCTACTGCAGCATCTTTTGCAACCGATGCCAAAAGAGACGTTTCTTCCAGCGGCGGTCGTTTCTTTAAAAGAAGTCTTGGCTGCCCAACCATGTGCGTTCTTAATGATCCTGACCAAGGCGGAGCCACATACTAAATCGCGAAATCAGAGCCCCATATTGTGGATCCTCTTGGAAATATCTCCTCCGTCCTCCGTCATAAATCATTTTCTTCTCGGAATCAAGTTTTGTCTCCCGGTGAAGAAGTCCTTCTTCTACTCCGTAGTTCTTGAAACTTGAAGACAGAACACCTTCTCCTCTGAGCAAGTACGGAGCAGCGGAGGCGGTGGTCGTCGGCATAACATCTCCGAATGGTTGTCTCGGCTGCCGTTACATCGCGCGTCGGTTGACGCCGCTGCCAGGTTTCGGTCTGGCAGGGCTCAAAGGGGGCTTGCAATGGCTTAACGGGGAGTGATGTCGGAGTACCCGAGAAGGCATACCATTGTCATCTTGCTCGTGGTATTTTATATAGCTATTTTAAGTAAAAGTAATCCAAAAATACTGAATTAGGAAGAAAGGGGGAAATAGAAGAGCAAAAGAGATATGCTTCGTAATATTATTTGTAAAAACGAAAATAAGTCAAATATATCAAAATAAAATAACATAAGAAAAAGACGGACATTAACCTAGGTTGCAGAATTAGGGGTATCATGACGCAAAAACAACCGCTCAACTCATTCCTTCACCAACAAGCCCTGTTACGCCGCAACGAGCAGCGCCATGCCGGCACAGAGCAGCCAGGACAATGCGCCGATCGACGGCGCCACGATGCTGGCCGCGCTGCCCAGGCCGTCGCCCGGGACCGCCACCGGCTTCGAGGGCCCGAGGCCGGTGCCCGTGGCCGCCGGGTCGCTGGCCGTGACCTCGACCTGCGTGGCGCCGCCGGGCGCGAACAGCACGCCGACGGCGTCGGCGGCCGTGGCGTTGACCTGGTCGGGCGTCAGCAGCGGGTTGTCCAGGTCGGCGCAGGCGGGGCGCGCGCCGCTGCTGGTGCTGCCGGTCGCGCTGGCGATCGCGTTGGTGACGGAGATGGGCAGGTCGAAGATGGTGTAGTAGTCGACGCTGTTGAGGCGGAAGCTCTGGCGGATGGAGATCTGGGGGGGGGGGTTCAGCACGGGGGAGTAACGAAAAGAAGAGAGAGCGCGGGGACTCACATTGTAGACGCCCCTTGCGCTGTCCAGGGCGATGGGCTGGCCGCTGCCGACGAGGCAGTCCGGCCACACCCAGTCGACGTGCTTGACGGTGCTCCCCGGCTCCTGGTCCATGATGGCGCCCAGGCTGGCGTTGCCGGCCGACGCGGTGCCGTTGCTGATGGTGAAGTTGTGCTGGGCGTCGTAGCTGTAGAGGAACATGGTGATGTTGTGGATGAGGCTGGGGCTGCTGGCGGCGAGGTCCGGCGGCAGCGGCAGCTTGCCGTCGGCGGTGACGTCGAGGGCGACCTGGAGGGTGTCGCCGCCCAGCGGCGTGCCCGGCTGGGGCGAGTCGACGATGGCGAAGCCCGGCGTGAAGACCTGTCCGTTGGCGACGGTGAAGCTGACGGCCTGGGCGGTGGCCGCCAGCAGGGCGACCAGCTGCAGCAGCCGCCCGCCGAGGCCGCTGGATGGTCTGTAGTGTGCCATGAAGGAAAAAGACTGTATCTTAAATTGAGTCTGAGAGCGGAAGCATGCAGCAGCAAGCCCGTCAGTATGACAGAAAGGGAGCAAATATCACGAAAAGAAAGCAAAAATAGGATTCAAAAATAGGATTCAAAAAAAGAGGGAGACAAATGTAAAATACATGGACATGCTCTATGGAAATCATCATCTCTGCTTTGGAAAATGGGCCACCAACTCTGAAAGGGACAGCAACTGGGCAGTTTTGCCCCTTTCCTTGTTCTGGCAACCAAGAAAGAAAGGACCAGCATCAGAGACGAAGAGCATGACGACAGGGGGACGGGGGGGATGGCCACAAAACCTGTCACGATGCACGCACGGAAACTTTATTTTGTGCTTGGATCGCCTCTTCCTCTCGACGGGGTCCTACTTTTGTACCTGGAAAGCAAAAGCTGTGCAATGTTCTTCTCGACGGGCATGCCGGCGGTTTCCAAGTTGTCTGTCTCACTGCGACAGCCAAACATACCGTGGTCCCGGAAGCCGTCTGTCCGGGTGCAAGAAACCATGGGACCCAGGAAATGCAGGGGGGCACGAGAGACCGAGAAAAAGAGACGAGACTGAGCTAAGAGGACGTCTGAACCGGGGAGCGTGAAAAAGTTGGATGGGGTCTCTCTCCCTCATCGGACGTCGATCCATTTTGGTAAGGCGAAAGTTGTGGTGGCCACGCGATAAAAACATGGAAGAAAGGTTTAAAAACCGGGGAAAGGCGACTGGCTGGGCAGGACGGGCCGCGCACCCATTTCGTGGGAACGAGAGCCGCATCAATGACGAAAGGAAAAAGAAAAAGACTTGGTGTTGTGAGGTGACATTGGCCATCCCCCGCGATCCAGGTAAGGTACTGCAACGCTGTGACGCCAGGCTGATGCAGGTTCCGTTTCAGTTGGGGGTTCCTCACACGCGCTCACACGCACGACACCCCGTTTCGCCCCTTGACGGAGCCACACCCGCTTCCTTTTCCTAAAGCGGATGTTAATGCAAGGTGAACTTTCGCATCACGGCGTGTCAGCGAGTCCGGAGTATCAAAGAAATGCATGCCGGACGTTCAATTTTGGTATACCCGCGCTATCTGCTCCGTACTTCATGCCCGCTTCTTCGCCGCCTCCGTCAGCCGCCCCGCCAGCGACCCCAGCCCGAGCCCCACGGACTCGGGGCTCCGCAGCGTCTGCACCGCCGCCTCCTGGGCCACGTCCACCAGCCGCTCGGCGCGCCCGCCCTGCGCGAGGCCGGCCACCAGCGCGCCCAGGAACGTGTCGCCGACGCCGTTGACCGACACCACGTCGCCCGCCGGCACCGGCTTGGCCGGCGGGAACAGGCGCATGTAGATGCCGCCGACGGCCTGCTCGGTGTCGGTGTTGTCCTGATCGTAGGGCGGCGCCCGCACCAGCAGGTACCGCTCGGCCGCCGGGTCGCGCAGCAGCGGGTCGTCCCGTGCCAGCAGCTTGGTCAGCAGCGCGCCCTGGCTGCCCAGCTTGGTGACGAGCGTCGGGATGTACGGCAGCAGCTGCACGGCCTGCTGGGGCACGCCCAGGTCGGTCAGGGCCGGCGACGCCAGGCGCACGAACCGGTCGCGGGCGCCCGCCGCCAGGCCGAGCGCGTCGATGACGCGGAACCAGCCGGGGTCGTCGAGCACGTAGCCGCGGCTGCCGGCCGCCGCGTGCATGGCGGCCAGCTCGTACTGGTTGGGCGTGGCCAGGTCGACCAGCGGGGTGGGGAAGACGCGCCTGCCAACAGCAGCGTCCTCGGCCGCCTCCCCCTCGAACAGCCGCGCCGACTTGGCCACCGACACGGGCTCAAAGGCCACCCGCGCCCCGTGCTGCCGCGCCGCGCGGATCCAGCCGTGCACGCCGGCCGCGCTCCAGTTGGCGTCGACGACGAGCCAGCGCGGGCTGGCGGCGGTCACGGCCGAGGCCCAGTACGCGGGGAAGGCGTGGTCCTCGCTCGCGAAGATGGCCATGTCGGCCATGGCCACCATGAGGTTCTTGTCGGCGCCGTTGACGGCCACGTAGTGGGCGGTGCGCGCGGCGCTGTACTCGCGGCCGAGCCGGCGCACGCCCGCGGTGTCGAGGCCGTTCGCCTCCATGGCGGCGAGCACCGTGGCGCCGGCGATGTCCTCGCCCACCATGGTGCAGAGCTTGACCTTGGTGGACGGGCTGATGCGGTGCGCGGCCAGGGCCACGTTGTGGCCGACGCCGCCGACCGTGGGCACGATGGAGGCCGGGTTCGACGTGTGCAGCCGCGGCGCGGGGTCCTGGTCCTGGCCCGGGCCGGGGCCGACGTAGTCGCAGCTGAGGTCGAGGGCCACGGAGCCGGCGACGAGGATGTCGGCGTGCGCGGAATGTGGTGGTGGCGCCTTGTCGGTCTGAGGTGGTTGCTGCGCAGCGTTAGTGGCTGTCTACAACACCGCATGATTTTGATCTTCAACATGTTTGCATCTGTCACTGCTACCTTTTGTGGAACGGCTTCACGGGCTGCGGACGGGGCCTTGTCACGGATGACGGGATAGGATGTGTATGATGAACTGCTATATAAGATAGTGTAAGCTAGGAAGACAGCGCATATCACGAATCTTAGCCAGCCCGCCGAGGACCCTACCTGCCGTCCGCCGCCATCAGCGCGCTCAGGTGCACGGCCACGTTCGCCGCCCGCCGCACGTTGTCCTGCACCAGCGCCAGGTTCGCGTCCACGCTGCGCTGGTCCGTCAGCTCGCGGATCCGCCGCAGCACGAACGGCGTGTTGCGGTTGCCCGTGTGCCCGCCGGCGGCGGCCTCGTTGACTGCCCGGTCCACCACGGCCTCCATCTCGGCGCGCGGCACCGCGGACGCGGCCGGGATCGCGTTCGCGAACAGCAGGCCCGTCTCGATGCCCAGCCGCTCCTGCGCCCACACGATGGCGGCCGCCTCGGCCTCGTCCCGCACGACCGACGGCGACGGGATGCCGCTCTCGCGCGCCCAGAACGCGGGGAAGTCCACGTCGCCCGCCGCGCGCCCGTCGGCGAACGTCCCCACGTACACGCCCTGCGTCTCCAGGTACTCGAGCGTGGCCGCGATGTCGAGGAAGCCCTTGCTGCCGCTGCTGACGACGGCCACGCGCGTGCGGCCCAGCTCGCTGAGGTCGGCCGAGATGTCCATGTGGTCGTGCCAGCCGCGGTGCACGCCGCCCAGCCCGCCCGTGCCGAAGACGCGGATGCCCGCGAGGCGCGCCAGCACCATGGTGCCCGAGATGGTGGTGCCGCCGTGCCGCGGCTCGGATCCGGAGGAACCTCCTCCTCCGGGGCCCCGCCCCACGAGGTAGGCCAGGTCGCGCCGCGACACCTTCTTGGCGCCCTCGTCGACCATGCGCGCGATTTCGTCGGGCGTCAGCCCCACGGAGGGCACGCCGTCCAGGACGCCGATGACGGCCGGCACGGCGCCGTTCTCGCGCGTGATGGCCTCGAGGCGCAGGTCCACGCCCAGGGCGCCGTGCGTGTAGATGGTGGACTCGAGGGCGACGACGGGCCGGTCGGCGGCCAGGGCGGCCTCGACCTCCTCCGAGACGCGGAGGATCTTGCGGAGGGACGAGCCGCTCCCCTGCGCGTGCAGGGCGCGGGCCGAGAGCCGGGCGCCCGGGCTGCCGCTGGCCGTCGGCCACCTCCGATGGCGCCGCAGACAGCTGCTGGCCGCGCTGGCCGCCTGCCTCCACACAGCAGCCATGGCAGACGAGGGGCGGTTGGAGAAGAGAAAGAAGCCGCTTGCAGAGGCGCTGGGGATGAGATGTCTTTGCGCAGTCTGAATTGCCCGGATGGTGGCTGCCGTCAAGCTGTTGTGGGAGTTGTGGGAGCTGTGTGTCGCTGGTTCGTCGTCAATTGGATTGGAGCTTCCATTGATATGGCGGCGGCAGGCGGTGTTATCTATGGGCACGACGTAATCTGTATTAGTCCTCCTGAGCTTAGCGGGCGGCTAACTGTGTGGGGCGCGACCAAGCAACCGAGATATCTCGCTTTCAACGCATTGAGCCTGTGAAGTGCGTGTCGCCTGGAGCGAACCGGGATCAATTGCATACGTGACACACTGCATCAACTGCATACTACTACCACCGCTGCCACGGTGCAGGCAGAGCGCATGCGGTCTCAAGGCTCTCAGGCACGCATGGCCGCCTGCCGGCCAGCATCGCGATGCATACATACGATGCATACATGCGATGCATACATACGATGCATACATGCGATGCATACATACGATGCATACATACGAGGGCGACGGGACGCCGAAACAGACGGTCTGGTCCCATGTGAGGAGTAAGTTCTGTCATGTGCCGATATTCGGAGGCTGGGCGGCGGCCACGTCTGTATGCGAACTGTATCCCTTGCCACGAATCTTGCCACGAATCTTGCCACGAACCTTGCCAAGAGCCTTGTCGCGAACCTTGCCGCGAGCCCGCCCGCTGTAAACATAAAATATGAGGAGCCAGGCAAGAGCATGCACCACACCAACAAAGCAGAGCCGACCTCTGCTGAGGACATCCGTCCACCTACGATACCAAGTACTTATACCAACATCCACATTTGCTCATAGCCATCATAGCCAACGAATCATGCTTATCACGGCGCTCCCGTACGAGCTCTTCCTGCTCGTGGCGGGCGTCATGTCGCCGGCAGACCTCATCATCTGTCGCAAAGTCTGCCGGTCGTGGCGATCGATGCTGACAGACGACGTGGTCTGCAAGCATCTGCTGTACCAGCATTTCCCGCGGTGCAGGGAGGTCCGAGAAGCATGCCGGCGCGCCGCTTCCGAGCCCCGGCCCGAGCCCGAGCCCGAGCCCGAGCCGGAATCAGAGCCAGACTGGGCGGCCGTCCTGGCCACCGTAGCGCACCGGTACCACAATCTGTGCCGGAGCCGGCCGGCATCCATCGAAGTCGTGCACTCGCTGCCGTCGATCATCGTCGGCGGGCCTTTGCCGTCTTGTTTGACGCCGAACACACCACCGACCAACCCGTACTTTGTGTTCCGTGGTGTTGCGCCCTGGGCCGACTTCTTTCGGCATTCCGGACACGCCCGGGTGACGCTTCAGGCGTGGGACACGCCGTGGTCGTACTGCCGCGAGCAGGGCCTGCTGGCGTACGTGGCGGACCTGCCGCAGGCGGACAGAGAGCACGGGGAGCCCGGCCCCGACGACGACCTCGGCTACCCATTCCGCCTCCTAGACGTGGCCACGGGCGTGAAAATCGTCGTGCCGTTCAGCGTGCAGGACAAAGTCGTGCGTCGCGTGCGGCTGGCGCACGGCGTGCTGGCGATCGAGTGGGCCATCCTAAAGCAGATGGCGGACTGTTCAGGCGTACGCGCGCTCCGGCCGCTTCACGTGCACTATGCGACGTTCTTCGACGTGGCACACCAGCCCTCCTCTTCGTCTTCGCCCACAGCGCCGCCGCAACAACAACAACAACAACAGCAACTAAAAGCACCACCTCCGTGGTCCATCTCGCGGCGCGGCACCATCCAGCTGATCCCACTAGGAATTTCCCTCGCCGAGGAGCACCGATATTTCACGGCACACACGGCCACCCACTTCGCCGCCTACTTCCACGGCGCAGTGCCGGGATTGAACTTCGCCGAATCTCTGCATGTGTGGGACCTGCCGCCGCAGGGCCTGCAGCCGACAGCGCGACGCTCTGATCGATTCGAATCCTTTGGTATGTTTCAGCCCTCTGGCCGGCTCGTGTGCAAGCTTGACCGAGACATGCTCCGATTCTACCGGGTGCTGCAGGAGGACGGCAAGTCCCTGCGCGAGATCGCTCTCGACGAGCACAGCGTGTACCTGCACGAAGAGTACTGGATCCACAGAGGCGCGCTCCCGGGACCCCGGTGCTCCATCGATAGGATGCACGGGGTGCGCGTGACGGCGATCCCCGTGATTCCTTTTGGTCCCGGAAACGACGGCAGCGGCGACTCGGACGCGGAAGGGGGACTGCCGCCGCTCCCTCGCGGCCCGTTCTGGGCAGCCGGCTGCAGAACGGAAGACGGAAGCCGACCCCGCTGCACGGGAGCTCAGTGGGTGCGGGAGACGCTGGCCCAAGACATTGTGCGCGGCGGCGGCAGCAGCGACGCCGCGCGGGTGAAGGAGGCGCGGCGGCTTCTGGCGAGGATGCTGCCTGGGTCGCCCGCGCAGCGGGAGCAGCGGTGGCCGAATCCTTCCGAGCGCATGGCCAACCCGGCTCGGGATACGGCCGACCAGCCGCTGAGGCAGACCGCGGCCAGGTTTGCGGACACGAGCCCGCCGGTGCCCGAACTGATGGCCCACTCGGGCGTGCCGCACACGCTCTTGCCGCACTGCTGGCGCCACGAGCACTTCCCGAACCTGACCCTGGCAGAGGCCGTCGACGCGCCGGCTGGGGTGCGGCTCGCCGCGCAGAAGCCGGTCGGCACCCTCCTGAGGCGCACCAAGCACCTCCGTTTCACGGTTCAGTGTGCCATGGGGACGTGCGACTCGACCATTATGCGCAGGAACGAGGACGACGCGCGACAGAAGGAGGAGCAGCAGAAGATGGCGGGCCTGGTGCGGGAGAGACGGCTGACGGGGCCGCAGCTGGACCCGGCGAATAGCGGCACGCCTCGCGGCAACGAGGAGAGAGGGAAGAAGAAAGACAACGAAAGCTCGGGTGGTCTCCGTTCCGATGCTGCGATACATCTCCGGCCCGAAACCATGTGGTTGCAGCTGGTGAACGACGGCGTGTCGGACGGCCGCGCCTCCGTGGGCGCCCCGGACGGCATCGTCAGGGTCACGCAAGCTGCGCTGGCAGGCGACGAGCGCTGGCTGATTGGGCAGAACGCAGACGGCCGGGTGGTGATTGCGCGGTTCTGATGTTCTCTACGGTGGTGGTTGGAATGGGCCTTCTTTTGGAGAGCCGACGGGCATGACTTTGACGATTGTTGGCGAGGCACGATCCAGCTCTTATGCTGTTAAAATGAGTACTCGCACAGTGGGGAAATATACTGTGTCCGGATTAGGTGTAGCGTCATATCTTGACGGTCGTTATCTGTTTATCGATAAGAGCTTATCTTTTTTTTTTTTTTTTTTTTGTTAGGCCCATCAATTTCCTGCCAGCGGAAAAGTCTGTAGATTTCAACACCTGTGCCTCACGAACCACCCGCCCTCGTCCCCTCTACGCAACCATACATCATGGCCGCACGAACGAAGACGGACGGCCCGCCGGCCGAACCGGCGGTGGAGATCGAGATGTCCGACGCAGGAAGCTCCGAATGGGACATTGACGACAACGACCCGCAGCGAGAGGCCGAGCCGGAGGCCGAGCCAGCGCCCAAGCCAAAACGGCGGCGGCCGGCCGCGCCGGTGCTCGAGAAGGACTCCGACGAAGAAGAGCTCGAGCGCCTGGTCCTCGGCGACCGCGCCGGGTTCCGCGCGCAGCTGTTCGCGTCCGACACCGTCGCCGATGCGGGCCACTCGCTGCGGGAGCTCTCGCTGGCCGTGGTCGGCGCGACCGCCGAGGGCGACGAGGACCGCGAGGCGTTTGAGGACGCCGACGACGCGCACATGTTCCTGTACGACGAGTCGATGCAGCCGCACACGTCCTTCGCCGTGGCGGCGACATCCACGAAGACGCGCGGCGACGGCCGCCCCGACCCCGACGACCCCAACGCCCCCAAGTGGGCGGACAGCGACGACGAGCGGCTGCGGGTGTCGCTGGCCGGGCGCAGCCAGCTGCGCAAGCTGCGGCGCACCGACGGCGAGGACGTCGTGAGCGGCGCCGAGTACGCGGCGCGGCTGCGGCAGAACTTTTTGCGGCTCAACCCGGAGCCGGCGTGGGCGGCCGAGGCGGAGAAGGCGCTGCAGCAGCGGCGCGGTGTCGCCTCGGACAAGAAGGACAAGAAGGACAAGAAGCGGAGGCGGAAGAGCGGCGCGCGGACGTCGGACGGCGACGACGACCTCTCCGACGGCGGCAGCGGCGCCGGGTCGACGAGCGACGACTCGGACGGCTCGGACGACTCGGACGCCGCCTTTGAGCTGCTCGAGGCGGCCCTGCCGCTCGACACCTTCTTCCGCAGCGCCAGCGCCATGGCCGGCGCCAGCTCGCTGCTGGCCCAGCGCGGCGCCGACGCGCACAAGAAGCGCCGCCTGCGGCCCGAGGTCATCGACATCCAGAAGACGCGCGACATCCCCACGCAGCACAGCGGGCCCGTCGGCTCGCTGGCGTTCCACCCGGCCTACAACGTCCTGCTGTCGTCCAGCACGTCGTCCGTGCTGCACCTGCACCAGATCGCGCCCGGCGCCCACCCGACGCCCAACCCGCTGCTGACGTCGGTGCGCGTGCGCCAGACGCCCGTGCGGTGCTCGGCGTTCTTGGCCGACAGCCGCTCCTCCGACGCCGACGCCAAGACCAGCCACCAGATCGTCTTCGCCGGCCGCCGGCGCTGCTTCCACACGTGGGACCTGACGTCGGGCAAGGTGCAGCGCGTCACCAAGATCCAGGGCCACCAGCTCGAGCACCGCAGCATGGAGCCGTTCCGGCTGAGCCCGGCGGGCACGCACATGGCGATCGTCGCGACGAGCCGCAAGCGCGGCGGCGTGCTCAACGTGCTCAACGTGCAGACCATGCAGTGGGTGGCGCAGGCGCGCCAGGAGAGCATCGGCGGCGTCGCCGACTTCCAGTGGTGGCGCAACGGCGAGGGCCTCACGATCCTGGGCAGCGACGGCCGCGTCGGCGAGTGGCGCCTGGAGACGCGGCGGTTCGTGGGCATGTGGCGCGACGACGGCTCGACGGGCGGCACCGTGCTGGGGCTGGGCGGCAGCCACGGGCCCGAGGCGCTGGGCGGCGACCGGTGGGTGGCCGTCGGGTCGCGGACGGGCATCACGAACCTGTACGACCGGGCCAGCCTGGTGGTCACTCCTGCAACGGCCGGCGCGGACGGCGACGACGACGCCCCCGTGACGGTGGCGGCGCACCCCACGCCGATCCGCGTGCTCGAGCAGCTCATCACGTCCGTGACGGCCATCGCGTTCACGCCCGACGGCCAGCTGATGGCGTTTGCCAGCCAGCACAAGCGCGACGCGCTGCGGCTGGTGCACCTGCCGAGCTGCACGGTGTACCGCAACTGGCCGACGGACAAGACGCCGCTGGGGCGGATCACGGCGGTGGCCTTCAGCAAGGACAGCGACCTGCTGGCGGTGGGCAACGACACGGGCAAGACGCGGCTGTGGGAGATTCGGAGCTAGGGAGGGAGATGAGGGGGAGCAAGAGACAAAAAAAATTGGTATGGCGCAAGTGGTTTTTGGAGCATGGGTTTCATTGCTGTAGATCCGCACTGCAGCTGCGGTTGCGTTCTCAGACAAAGATACAAACAGATTCATTTTGATACATTCTGACATTTCATTCTGACATTTCGTCGTGATATTTCATTGTGATATTTCGTTGCGACATTTCGTCATGGCATCTCATCGTGACATTTCGTTCCGACCATTCACTCTGACAGGTCACCCTGACAAGTCACTCTGACATCTCATTCCGACAGCTCATTCCGACGGTCCATCCCGACAGTTCCTTATGACAGGTCACTCCTGACATCTCATTCTCACAAATTGATACTCGTACACGTGCCCCCCCGGTCCCCGGACCACGATCGGATCGGCCCGCCCCTTGCAGCTGCGGGGGAACAGCTGCCCCCTACATAATGTGGGCGAGGAGTGCCGCCAGCGGGCTGCCGCTCGCGATCTTCTTCCGCGGATAGATGCGGTTCGTGCTCTGGGTGTACTGCGCGAGCGCGCGCTGGCTCCGGAACCGGTGCACCGGCGTGCCGGTGGCCACGGCGTCGAGGAAGTCGTGGATGTTGACCCAGACACTTTTGATGGCCTAGAGTATGGGCAGTTAGACAGAAAATAACTCGAAGACTAGTAAAGAACTACGCCGCCTTCTCTCTCACCTTCCGGCACTGCGTCTTGCTCGGGAAGACGCCGTCGATGCCCAGGTCGACCACGAGGCGCTGCCAGTTGGCCAGCGTGTCCTCGCCAAAGTAGTCGCCCCAGCGGCGGACGACGTTGCCCTTCTTGTTCTTGTTTTTCTTTTTCGACATCGCGACTGGGAAGAGAAAAGTTGCTTGCCCGCGGGCGAAGTCCACTGGGAGCGGAGATGTGTGTCGTGCAAGGTTTGAAATAATTGAAAGACGACGTGCTTGTGATGCTGGAAGACGGAATGGTGGGGACACAACGGAAACGCAGCAAGAGAACTAGAACAAACGAAAAGAAACATGCAGAAGCAGGGTGAGGGGCCCCCGTGGGACAAAAGTACCTTTGTACTTTGTTTATGTATGGCCGCCTGCGTTGAAGCCTGACGCCGCCCCCAAGCCTGTCAGTGGACGTCGCCGTTTGTCCTGCAAACGGAGGGCGTGGGGCTGATGCACACAGACCACAAAGTGATGCTTGCTGTCCCCCGGCCCTTCTTTCTCTCTCTTTCGTCTTGTCGTCGACGGGACACCTACCCAAGAAGAATCATCTTCTTGGCCTTCGTCTCCGGCGCAAGCCCGTCCCAGACGGCCCTGCCCATGTCCAGCATCGCCCGCCGGTACGCGACGCCCTTGTCCCACTCGACGAGCATGAGGTTGTGCGTCGAGATGTGCGCGCAGCCGCGCACGTGCTTGACCTCGAGGCACCCCGACTCCGGCAGCACGTGGCACCGCTCGTCGGAGGCGGACCGCGGCCAGGCGTTGGACGACAGCAGGACGAACTCGCCGGCGGCGGACACCGCCTCTTCCTTGAAAAAGGCGAGCGGCACGTCGACGGCTCCGAGAACGGTGCCGTCGGCCGAGCGCACCGTGGCGTACGTCATGGCGGCTTCTGTTTCGGGATCGGGCCGCAGCCGGCAGGGGCACTTCTCGTCGCCGGTGTGCTCGTACACGCGGCTCACCGTCAGCTGGACCGTCTCGGCCATGAAGAGCAGCAGGCCGTAGTCGACGTTGACGGCGTCGCGGCCGGGTGCCGACGAGAACGACAGCGGCGCCGGCGCGAGGCCACCGCCCGTCGTCTCGAGCTGATGGTTCGCCTCGACGGGGCCCTCGGCGCCGATCCGCCACAGATACTCCAGATAGATGGCCGTGGAATCGCCCCCCAGCTTGATCGGCGGGCCCCACTCGACGGCGCACACGACCGAGACGTCGCAGCTGTCGCGGAACCGCACGCCCGTGTCGGCCGACAGCCACGACCACGAGGGGAAGGGCACGCGGAGCCGGGTCGTGGTGCGGCCGTCCCCGCTGCGCACGACGATGCTGTGCCAGTCCTTCTTCGCCGCCCCCCGCCTGTGGTCCGACAGGCAGTCGTGGCCGTGCTTCCACAGCAGGCTCGCGCTGAGGCCGGCGTACGGGTGCCCCCAGAGAAACCCGTTGGGCGGGAACCGCGGCGCCAGGTGGGCCAGGACGGCCCCGTAGGCCCAGAGGGCGTCGCCGCCGTCGCGGAACGCGCGCCGCGAGAAGTGCTCCACGCTGGAGAAGAAGACGCTGGGCGTGCAGCCGATCGTGCGCGGCCCGCCGCCGGGCGCGTACCGCCAGAGGGAGCCGCCCTCGCCCAGCTTGATGCGGAGGCCGCCGCCCCGGTCGCTGTCCAGGTCCTCCCGCCACGTCGCGTCCCGGCACGACCAGTACACCAGCGCGTCGGTGAACACGAGCGCGCGCCGCGACCGGAACGCCTCCTGGTACGTCCACCCGCGGCGGTCCCAGCGCGTCCACTGCAGCACGTCGACGAGGCCGCCCTGCGTGGTGATGTACGACACGCCGCCGACGGTCTCGCGGGCCTGCGACGGCGTCCGTGGCGGCAGCCCGTGCCCATACCCCCCCAGGCCCGCCTCGGCGTCGATGCCCGCGGCGGCCACGACGACCAGCGCCGCCGCCTCGTACAGGGCCGCCATCAGCGGCAGCTGGCGCAGCTTGTCGGCGTCGTCGTCCTGCACGATGCAGAGCGAGTCGACCCAGAGGTGGCGGAAGCCGAGGTCCCGCGCGAGCCGCATGGCGTCCGCGATGGTGCGCGGCAGTTTTGCCTCGTCGAGCCCCCCTGGAGCTGCGTACAACGGGAGGGCGGCGGCCGTCAGCAGCGGTTTCGTGTCCTTGCCCCAGACGTACGAGAGGGCCGCGAAGTCGTCCGCGAGCGTCGCCGGGACGATCTGCCGGGTGTCGACGTCGATCAGCCGTATGGCCGGCGGCGGTGCGGGTGCTGATGCGGATGCGGATGCGTCTGCAGAGCTGTGGCTGTGGCCGCGGCAGTTGTCGTGTCCGTCGCGGCACGTTGCCAGCCACTGCCTTGTGCGCTCGATGTTGATGGTCGGCGGCACGACGAGGCCGTGCACTTTCTCTGCATCTGAGCCCGGGAGTGGATCATCGCTACCCGTCGTCTTGACGATCGTGCCCGCCATACCGGGCAAAACATCGAGAATGACATTGACCACCCGCGCGGCCGGCCGCATAGTGACGCCGGGGCCCGTCGTGTTCGAGACCATCTCCCCGAGCTCTTTCAGGTCGGCGGTGACGCGGGTGTCGTCGAGCCCCGGGCGGATCAAGTTGTTGCGGACGATCATGGACCACGCGTTGGCGACGACCGTCCCGATCAGGCGGCAGCCGGGGCAGGACGACTGGGCACCCCCCATGACGTTCTTTATCGGCCCCCGGTGGTAGTGGTGCGACGCACTGTGGCAGGCGCACTTGTAGCTCGAGGACGGCTGGCCGAACAGGTTCTGGCATCGCTCGCAGACGGCATCGAGCGACGGCGAAGCTGCTGCTGCTGCTGCTGCTGGCTCTGCAGTGCCGTCTTCCCCCCCCGCCGTCTCTTCATGATCAAGCTGTGGTGGACTCATCGCAGCTGGCGTGTCTCACAGCCCGGAACGCGCGAAAGAAGTATTGATCGAGGAAAACTCATGTGTGCAGTCTCTTGCGTTTGAAATGGGCTTCATTGGCGCCCAGCCACTTTATATGCTGCCGTCGACTCGATCTGCATTGTGGTGAGCCTAATGTGGCGGTGTCCAGCGCAATTGCGCCCAGGGTTGCAGGGTTGCAGGGTTGCAGCGGCGGCCAACCCGTATTAAAGGCGCAGCGATATCAAAATCTATATTTGTCTGGCATAAAGTGAGCACAAGAAATGAATCTTCCTCAAGAGTCCGACCACTTCTGGCGATTGCTCGACGTCAACGCCAATCGATGCACTCTGTGGCAATGCTCAATTTAGATGCTATAGACATTCTCCTGGCCATTATGGGAGTTTTTTAGAATCATGTACAATGGGGTTGAGGCTTCGCAATTTCCGAGTGCCGACAACCAACGCAGGATCACAGTGAATACAATTTCATCATCTCTCAAGACGTACCATTCGCGGTAACCCAAACTGCAGACAAACCCCCAATCTCTGTCTACACCTTGGCTTCCGGCTCCCCCGCCGTCTCCTCCTCCCACGGGCTCGGCTTGTTGTCGGCCGCCCACTTCTTGACCGCCTCGTTGCCCATCAGCGGCGGCACGTAGCCGTTGATCTTCCACATGGTCGGCGGGCTCTCGGTCACGTGGTACTCCCAGTCGAAGCCCTTGTCGGCGACGTGCGGCTTGAGGATCGTGTCCACGCTGGCGGCGATGCGCTTGTGGGCGGGGACGCTGCCCATGGACTGGAAGGCGAGGTGGTGGATCACGACCCGCACAAAGTTGGTCGCGGGCGCGCCGCCGACGAACGCGTCGCCGGGGGCCAGGGGGAGGAACTGGACCACCACGTAGAACGCCGGAAGACCCCAGCCGGTGTACAGCTTGGTGACGTCGTCGACGAGGGCCTGCTTAGCGTCCGCGGTCGCGAAGGCCGCAGGGGGGTGGAAGAACTGCCAGAGGGGCATTGTGGATGCGGATAGGTGCGTAGCAACACGATCGAATTGGGGAAATGGGGTGAGGATAGACGTCTAGTAACTTGCGGCTGGCTTATTCAGTTTCTTTCTGTCGTGGCCTTTTCTCGATTAAATAGACCCGTGGCCGAAGGACGTTCACTAATCACCAATCAATTGGCGGCCAGTCTTTTGGTCCGCTGGTGGCATCTCCGGGCGGCTTTGTCGTACCTCCGTGCACCGATGTTACCGGTGTTAAATTGGCTGCCTGCGGCGGTAGACGATAGAGTGTTTCGGTCCAAAACGGAAATTGAAGTGAGGAATCACAGGTGGATTGGTTGTGTTGGAAAAACATCGCGAAAAATGGACAAGATGTACGCAGGTGCATTGTTGGGCCGACTCTCTGTCTGTCTGACCCAACAGCACGACAAGGCAACAGGACGGGCTGGCTAGTTCCGTGCTCCGACCTTTGAATGGCCGTGAAAATAACGACGGCATGTTGAAACAAAAATTCACGGTCTCGTCTGCCGGGCACGCCCTGGCCGGGATGCTTAGAAATAGGCTCTCGATGAAGGAGAGCCGGGCAGCGGTGGACGGCGCAGGATGACCCGACGCAATCCCGGCCTCGAATTATTTGACCGCAAGAACACGGGGAATACGAGGGAGGGGGGTTATTGAGAGTGTGCTTGTGTGTTTTAACGTCTACGGAGGAATAGCTCTCCTACCTTGTATGGTGAAGCCCTGTTGTCAACTCGCTCGACTTCACGGGTGGGCACCTACGAGTTTCCCCTAAGCTTATTTCGTGTAACAATATAGCCGTAAGAAAGAGGTCCCACGAAGATCAGGTAAGAAAGAAAATGAGAGCGCTAAAGAATAATAGAGAACAACAGAGGGAGTCAGCCAAAGGTAGAAAGACCGTGATCGATGCTCGCCAACGAGACCAATCGACTGGCTGCTCTGTCCTCTGGGAAGCTCTGTGGGCAGCAGCGCGCCTTCAGACTCTCTTCGCACATTGCACGCCAAACTGTAGCTGGCATAGCTTCATGTCGCTGTCTTCTGTGTGGGCGTTTCCAGTCGTTGCCCGCCCCAGCTAAGATGCAGTAGAGGATCCCAGTGCAAAGAAAGGTGAAGACTAGGCGCCGTCCTCCCCGGGGGGGACACCTGGTAACAGACGGCATGCCTTCTAGGCTGTTCGCAACCGCCAGGAATGGAACGGTCCAGAGTCGTCACGGCTGCAACCTAGAGCAAAGTTTATTATTCAGCTGTCGGAGAATGTTCGTCGCCTTCTTTCCTTCTTTTCTCCCCTTTTTTGTTCGGAGGGTCGGCGGGGCTGACAAATGCGGGCCGCCGTTGCAGGCCTTACACCTCATTGGCTGGAACGCCGCGTGCTCGGACGTTCACTAATACACTCCTTGGGCGAGTGTCAATAACCTGTCGCGCTATCCGCCTTTTGGACGGGCTGCGATGGTGATCGTATCGCTCGTCTCTGCGGGCCAACGTCCATGCTCGTGATTCTCCTGATGTCATTGCCAGCGTCTCCGGCGTCGAGGAGGGCACGGAGATACCGCGATGAAAGACCGATGGGCAGCGGCCGATGGCAGAGACCGATGGCAGACCAAAAAAAAGTATATAGGGGTGGATGGAGAACTGCGAAAGCTGATGTCGGGCTCTTCTTTTCGATATCCTCCTCAGCAGACACATCTGTACAAACGAGCACAATCACAGCTTTCTCTTGACTCCCATCTCTCTTGAAAAAATAATCTTCTGCCTCTAGAAATATCAGAGCTCCCATCAACAGCAAACTACATCAGCTCAGGCTTCGATTAAAGAAACCCCTGATCGGTGTCAACATCCATCTCTTGCCCAGCCACACACTGAACCAAACAACCGCACGCACAATGTCTTCGCCGTTGCTGCTCATCACCGGCGCCACTGGCTTCATCGGCGCCGAGACCCTCTACCAGGCCCTCGAGAAGGGCTACCGGGTCCGCGTCACCGTCCGCAAGGCAGAGCAGATCCCCGCCGTCAAGGCCCGCTACCCGGCCCACGCGGATAACATTGAGTTCGTCGTCTTGCCTGAGATCGACGATATTAGCGCCCTCAAGCCCGCGCTCCAGGGCGTCGAACACGTCGTGCACATCGCCTCGCCCATGCCCCACGGCGTCCTCGACATACAGACCGGCTATATCGACCCAGCCGTCAAGGGCACCCTCGCCGTCCTCGAGGCCGCCCAGGCCGTCGCCTCTATCAAGCGTGTTATCATTACCGCCTCGGCGTTTTCGTTAACGCCGCTCGACGTGTCCACCCGCTCCGGGTTCGTCGTCCAGGAGGGTTCTAACCCGTCCATCGCCGTCGACCTCAAGGCGCCCCTCCCCGAGGGCCGCGCCGGCGAGATCACCAAGTACGCGATCTCCAAGATCCTGGCGCACCGCGCCACGCTCGACTGGGTCGCCCGGACGAAGCCCGCCTTTGACGTCATCACCATCCACCCCTTCTACGTCATCGGCCACGACCGCACCCAGGCCGCTGACGGCCCGATCCGCGGCGTCAACGCGTTCTACTACAACTCGCTGCTGCTCGAGAAGCCCCTGCTGCCGAGCGCCCTCGTCGACGTGCGCGACGTCGGTGCCACCCACGTGAGCGCCGTGACGGCCGGCAACCTCAACCCCCGCGGGCAGGTGACCGAGGTCATCAGCCAGGGCCCCGCCGTCAGCTGGGACGAGATCGCGGCCTTTGTCAAGAAGACGTACCCGACGTTCCCGCTCGGGCTGAAGAGCGAGGGCGCCGACGCGGTGGTGCTGTCGTCGGACACGGCGCGCTCGAAGCGCGATTTCGGCACGGTCTACCACGCGCCGCTGGACACGATCGCCGCGCTGGTGGAGCAGAACCACAAGGCATAGGCGAAGCACGCGATAAAATAGCGTTAAACGTGCTGGCGGGACGGCGTATGAGTACATGACATGCTGGAGGATGGATAGGTTTGGTTTTGGTATGGTTTTCGGTGGGAATATATAAGGCGTTTGATAATCATAAAATAAAAGATAATCTCCACTCAAAAACCGGTTCTCCCCTTTACCCAGTGATCAGGTGTGAGACATGATCGTGCCCCAGCACGAGGCGGGCAGCAAGTCGGCCAGCAAGGAGGTGAGCCAGACATCTCGTAGAAAAAAGGATGACAAAAGGTAGTAGGATATGACGACAAATCAATAACCGGGATGTGGCCTCTAGTACCGTATGGCCCAAATACACGTTTAGAGCTGACGATTCGAGCACATAACCCGGGGTGCTTTGTTCAAGTTGCTATAGACTAGGCAAAGGAATGACTTTGTGAAGCAGATCCAAGAACTATGGTAGCGACAAGGAGGGGGTACGTAAAACGAAATATTATTGGAAGAACTTATACATTGGCCGCTGCGCTGTCCAAACTCTGCCAAGTGTAATAAAATCTATATTGGCTTCTTTCGGAGTTGGGCGTTTCGTGCCAGCAGGTTGACGAATGTTGGATAAGGTGAGGCTTCAAGGACGCGTGCCCCTAATTCCGTCGTCGCTGAACATGGAAGCGGCCGTGAACTTTCAAGCTGAAGAAAAAGGATGACGCTATGAACTTCGAACGATGTCGTGTTGATGACCTCTGGAAATGCGCGAACGAGGAAACATCAGTGTCCGTCGATAATCTATATATAAGCAAAAACGCCGAGAAAGGAAAAAGTCGCGACGACAAGCATAAGCCATTTACTTGAGTAAAAAAAAAAATTTCAAGAAAAAAAAAAGTAAAAAAAAACAATATTTACACGTACTTGAATTAGAGAGAGTTACATATGTGTTGAGCGTTTGCGATGCGGACTTCCCTGTCGCTATTGCTACACTGCACCACGAGGACTGGCTTATCTGATTTCTACAAAGAAAGTTTGGACACAACATAACGAGGAAAAGAATCCTTCGACGGAATTCTCGGCACGCGAGCACGCTGGCCAACTGTCCACGGCCGTTTTGGCCCCCAAAGGTCGGTCCCCGCCAAAACGAGGCGAAGCGCTGCGACGAAAAGGTGATGGTCTGCCTTGCCGCCGATCATTTTCTCGTACAGAGACAGCAAATCAGGGACCGGGAAAGGGGGGAGGGGGACTGAAGAAGACGCTGCAGCTGCAGGCGTGTTTCGACCAAAAAACACTGAGAACCATACGCAAGTGCCCCCCCTCTTCCAGCCGCACGACCGCACGGCCGCAGCGGTCTTTTTATTTAGTTTTTATGGGGGCTTTTCAGTTCATCTTTTTCTTCTTCTAGGATGTTATGATCATCTAGTCGGTCCACGGCTTTCTCTGCTCTCAGCTGGCAGTTCGCTTGACTAGAGTCTTGGGCATGAAACTGTGGTTGGTCGGGCCTCAAAATAAGCCATGTCTGCTGTGCAGTCCGCGGTAATGGGATGCGGCCCTCACAGAGAGGTTAGATAATTGAGAGCATGCGACGTATGTAGCCTAGCCGCCCCGACTTTGCCTTCCCATGTTACCCTGACAAGGAGTGGGGGGCTGCCGTCCGAGGTTGGTTGGATGGCGATGGGGGGGAGGGAGCTCAGCCTTGTCTGATTTCCCACCCGGGTCTTCTTACCCACCGGACTTCTGCGTCCCCTTCTCGGTCGTCGCACAACCTTGAGAAAAGACACTCACACATGCCAATTCTACGACGGCTTCCATCTTGCGCGATACTGCTGTCGATTCTGTCGTCCTCCCACCAGACGCAGGCACGATTCAAATGCCTCGCCTGCGCCATCCGCGGTTGTCAGCAACTCCAGCATTTCGTCACCCCGCTCGACAATCCTTTTTTTCCTTCTATGCGCCGCCGCCGCCGCCGCCGCCATGCATCTCATCAACGTAGAGACGCTGCAGCTCGAGGAGTTCCAGGCGAACGCCCCGCCCTACGCTATCCTCTCGCACACATGGGGCGCCGCGACTGAGGAGGTGTTGTACAGCGACATCAGAGCCGGCAATCTCGAGAAGGCGGGCCGAGGCAAGGTCGAGGGCTGCTGCCAGCAGGCGAAAAAAGATGGCTTCGCGTATGTCTGGATCGACACCTGCTGCATCGACAAGACCAACTCCGTCGAGCTCGGCGAGGCCATCAACTCCATGTTCCGCTGGTACCAGCAGGCCGCCACCTGCTACGTCTACCTGGCCGACGTGCCGCACGCCAACAACTCGCTGGACCCGGGCTCCATGTTCTTCCGCAGCCGCTGGTTCCAGCGCGGCTGGACGCTGCAGGAGCTGCTGGCGCCGTCGGAGCTGCTCTTCTACGACCAGACCTGGGCGCTGGTCGCGACCAAGCGCGAGATGGCCGGCGAGATCGAGACCATCACGGGCATCCCGCGGCGGTTTCTGCTCGACGGCGCCGGCGCGCACGAGGAAGCCAGCGTCGCCCAGCGGATGTCGTGGGCCGCGCGCCGCGTCACCACGCGCGAGGAGGACCTCACGTACTGCCTGCTCGGCCTCTTCAATGTCAACATGCCCATGATCTACGGCGAGGGGGGCACGAATGCGTTTATTCGCCTGCAGCAGGCCATCATGCAGAAGACGCGGGACAACTCCCTCTTCGCGTGGGGGCTGGGCAGTGCCACACCCTCGACGCCGCTTCCGCTCGGGGATGCCGCGAATTCCTTATCGGCCGGGGTTTGGGCGTCCGCGCCGTCCGACTTTGCCAATTGCGGACGCATCGTCATGAGGATGGCCGCGCCAGTGACGGTTTTGAACATTTCCGGCGGCCGTCTGCAGATCGATCTGGCTCTGCACAGTCCCGCGCTGGGCGCCATGTACGGCTTCCTGAACTGCGGGCCAGAGCACCACGCTAAAGAGCTCGTGGGTATACCGCTCTGCAAGGCGCCGTCTAACGGGGTGTCTGCCGACGAGTACATCCGGCCTAGCGGCCGGCTTCCTATCTTTCTTCCCAACACGGCATTGATCACGCGGCCGGCTGCACCCATCCACATCCAAACCGAGAAGCAGAGCTCGGCGCGCGGCGGCGGCGCGTCCCCACAGCCGCACGACTGGTTCAGCGTTAAGTACACGCGGGGCAGTCTCAGGCTGGTCGAGACATATCCCCCCCGCGCCTGGAAGGGGAACAGCGCCAAGATGCCGCGGGCCGGCGGCGACGATGCTGGCCAGGACCGCATAAGGAAGAGGCGCTACCTGGCCCGGTTCCGCCTTGCTGATGGCGAGGCCGAGGACGTCATCGTCTTGATTGAGCTTACGCTACAGCAGGGGGGACAGATCCAGCCCGAGCGCCACCTCATGATCATGTCCAGGCAGACGGCTCTGAGGGACCTGCTCGAGAACCTCGTCGACATGAGGGCTGCGGCCTTTGGTAAGCAGACCGCGCAGGTCGGCACGGTCGCCTTGGCCGCGACCCTTGAGGAAGAGGGCAATGGAAATGTGTTTAATATCAAGCTCAGCCCCGCACCGGCCGGGTTCCAAATTGTCACCGTGGACGCGGACTCGGAGATGGCCCGGATTCGTCTGAAGCGCGAAGTCGTCACGATGCTGCATGAGGAAGACCGCGTCCACGCCGAAGCCGTGCATCTCATCCGACAACGCAAAGAGAAGCAAGCGGCGCGAGACACAATGCTCACACGCCTTGGGGCGGTCAGCAATGAGCTGAAAGCACTCCAGGAGGAGCAGAGGGGCCTCGAGGCGAAACTTGATCAGGGAATTGAGGACTTGCGAGAACTCGAGGCACGCTGCACCGAGGCCGACGACAAGCAGCGCGCCCTGCAGGAGCACGAAGTCCAGCTTCAGCAGCAGATCGATCCGTACGAGCCGGCAGAGGGTCCTGGCAACTGGCTGCACACAATGCTGGCTAGGAGCGCGTATCCCAAGGCACAAGCCGCAGCAAAAGCAGGCGTCAAGAAGGCGGACCTCGATTCCGACCACGATTCCGATGATGCGGGGGCGGCGGTAGAAGATTGGCCGGCTGTCGCTATGGACGTCGAGGCAGGGTTGGTGCCGGCTTCCACGGGTCTCCCCGTGCCACTCTTCTGGGCCGCGAAGCACGGCCACACGGCGGTGGCGCGGCTGCTCATCGAGAAGGGTGCAGCCCTGGACGAGACGGCGCAGACGGACGAAACGCCGCTCATGTTCGCGGCTAGCTATGGACACGAAACCATGGTACAGCTGCTAATCGACCGCGGTGCCGACGTCGAGGCCAAGGATGCCGACGGCCGGACGCCGCTTATCTTAGCTGCACGGCACGGACACGAAGACGTAACACGGCTGTTAATCGATCGCGGTGCCGACGTCAAGGTTAAGAGTGCCGAAGGCTGGGCGCCGCTTAGCTTGGCTGTATGGTATAAACACGAGGGCGTAACACGGTTATTAATCGACCGTGGTGCCGCCATCGAGGTTAAGAATTCCGACGGCCGGACGCCGCTTAGCTTAGCTGCACGGCACGGACACGAAGACGTAACACGGCTGTTAATCGATCGCGGTGCCGACGTCGAGGCCAAGGATACTAACGGCCGGACGCCACTTAGCTTGGCTACACTATACGGACACGAAGACGTAACACGGCTGTTAATCGATCACGGTGCCGACGTCGAGGTTAAGGATGCCGACGGCTGGGCGCCACTTAGCGTAGCTGTATATTACGGACACGAGGGCGTAACACGGTTATTAATTAACCGTGGTGCCGTCATCGAGGTTAAGAATATCGATGGCCGGACGCCGCTTAGCCTAGCTGCACGGCACGGACACGAAGACGTAACACGGCTGTTAATCGATCGCGGTGCCGACGTCGATGTTAAGGATGCCGACGGCTGGGCGCCACTCAGCTTAACTATATATTACGAACACGAGGGCGTAACACGGTTATTAATCGACCGTGGTGCCAACATCGAGGTTAACAATGCCGACGGCCAGACGCCGCTTAGCTCGGCTGCACAGTACGGACACAAAGACGTAACACGGCTGTTAATCGATCGCGGCGCCGACGTCAAGGCTAAGGATAACAACGGCCGGACGGCACTTAGCTTAGCTGCACGGCACGGACACGAAGACGTAGCACGGCTGTTAATCGACGGCGGTGCCGATGTCGAGGCCAAGGCTGCCGACGGTTGGACGCCACTTAGGTTAGCTGCACATTACGGACACGAGAACGTGGTACGGCTCCTGATCGACCACGGCGCCGATGCGAACGGGCGGGGAGGTGGCGAGGAAACGGCCCTTATACACGCGACGGTCGCCGGGAACGCCGCCATCGTGAGGTTGCTGCTCGTGCACGGCGCCCGCGTTGACCAATTGGGCAGCAGCGAATACACGCCGCTGATGTGGGCGGCCGAAGACGGCCTCGCGGCGGTGGCGCAGGCGCTGATTGACGGCGGCGCCAACGTGAATGCCAGGACGCTCACGCGCAGAACGCCGCTGTTGATCGCGGCCGCAAAGGGGCACGAGGCTGTGGTGCGGCTGCTGCTCAAGAACGGTGCGGGAAAGGCGAAGATGAGTATTATAGACTCGCCCCTGAAAGCAGCCAAGCGGAATGGGCATCTGGGCGTCGTGCGGCTGCTCGACGGCAGCACTGCTTTATGAGGAGTTGTAATTTTGGCTATGGTTTTTGCTGTCCATTTCACATTTTTGTTTTCTCATAGTACATCGTCGAGAAAGACGACGTGCTGGGTGTTTTAGGTCGACGGCAGTTCAGCGTGCCTGTATATGATATCTAGAACTCGCTGCTTGTTTTCTTCTTATTAATTTATTTTCAATTGCCTTTCTACTATTGTTTTTAAAAAAGTTTATCTGTCCCTCTCCTTCCTTTTATAGCAGTCTAGATTAGAACTCCTATCCCCTTTTTTATAAGAGGGGTGATGAGGGAATGCCTACCCGCCCCTTCTTGGTTTGCACACTTAGTTGCTAACCCGTATAGCTACGGCACCAGGCCGTGGAAACTGTTCATATCTTGAGGAGAGGAAGGTATCATAATCTCAACCTAAGAGATAGAGTGCAAAGACAAGGGGCAGAAACAGAGGGCGGAAAAGATTTATTGTCCAGTAGCCCTTCTCGGGCATCCAATATGGCCCTGCTGGTGACGTAGATAACCCTGCTGTGTTTTACTTAGAACTCTTTGGGAAGCCCCCCACGATACAGTACTGTGCTATACATAGATTCTATTATTTGGAAGCAGGCCCACTGCTATCCCCCGTAAAATAAGGTGGGACATATCCGTCAACCGTGCTCTACTGTCAGCCGTGTGGCATCTCGGCCGTACGGCATCTCAGCTGTCGGCTCCGAAGGAGAGATATTGTCACACAATTGGGCTGAGGACGATGTGGCAAGTTGCATGAATATGAGGCATGCGTCCCGACGTCCAATGGAGGCAGAGGAACAGTCTTGGCAGCTGAATAACTTGGCAGCGCCTCTCGATAGCTTGCCCAACCTGATTGACCGTGGTTGTATATATGACAACTAGACCACGGCTTCCATCCATGAGGCCTGGTGGAGATTCATCCTCTTCAATCTCTCCGGTATTGATACTATTAATGCTGTTGGCACAACTCACAGCCTTGGTTGAAATCATCGAGAACTGCTCAAGACGCCTCCGCCCTCTCACGACCTACTTCTGTGCTCTCAAATATGCCATTTCCATTAATTGCCGTTTTCCGCCCGTTTATCAAGCTGGAATTGGGAAAATAGATGGTTGGCCATCGGGCAACGACACCGGCCCACGCACCAGCTCACGCCGTCGCTACTTTTGCTCACCAAGTCGGAGCGAATGCAGTCGTTGCTGCTGCCAGTGCCCCCACTGCTACCGCCGCTTTCAGTATTCCCTACAAATCCAGTAAAGTGGGAAGAAGCTAGCCGATAAGGTTGTGGCTATTCGGTCCAACGAAGAGCTTCGTGGTTTGGTGTGCCGCGGCCGCCTGTCCCAAGAAGAAAAAGTCGAAGCACTTGTCCTCGCCATAACCATTGCTCTTTTCGAGGAGGTTCTCACCAAGGAGAGAAAGAAGCGTGCCTCTGGATCAGGATACAAAACGAAGGTCAATCATCTCGAACCGTGTAATGTACCCGGATGCACGAGGCTCTCCAGTAAACCATGTCTCGATTTTTGGCCCTATGACGACGAACGCCAGATCTGCTATTGCCTGGACGGCAAAGACAAACAACAACCAATTACCAACTATCGGCTTACTGAATCGAGCACCCTAGAGTATATCCTAGTCAAGGTTGCTGGGGACATCTACAAAGGCTTTGGCCATCGGTATTCCGACGGCACTCTAAAAGAATATCTCTCCGACATTGAACCGTGCACAAGTTGCTCTTGCGGTGATTTTGATCTGGAGAAGAAGGGCCTCTTTTTGCCTGCGAGTTGTTACTGCGGCCATAAAGATCGTGAACACCGGAGCTTCCACAGGTTCTCCAACATGGTTCCGAGCGACGATTCGTGGATAGCTGGCATGGCTGTGGCCTCATTGAGGAGAGCAACCTGGAGAGTATGTTGGGCTAGTCGAGCATTAGACGAATTTCTCTTTCTTTGGTGCTGGGTCCTTCTTTTCTGCTGCAGGTATGGTTCCGTTTTCAAAGCGTCTAGGTTCAAGATGGCGAAGTTGGTGAGGAGGAAGAGAATGGATAGGCTGGCGTAGTGTGGTTTCGCCGTTGCGGGAAAATTCGTGATAATGGGCAACAGAGGCTGATTTGAACCTAGGCGGGAGAGGTTTTACTTGACGCTGTTCATTATTTTCCTTTTGCTAAATAATGTAATCAGGTACCAAGCACATACTACTTCGTTCTCTGAAGCTTGAATGTCTGTCCCATTCGCGAATTTCTTTGCCACCTACTCCCCCATTCTTAGGGCACGCAGACATTGCTCGCTGGGACTGCGACGCGTTTAGCAATTACGGAAAGCCTGATAAATAGATGTTTTCTCCAGAATAGAAATATTTCAGGTACTCGTGGAAGTTGGACCATGCTAGCACTTCCTTGGAAATATCTTCTATCAACAAGCTTCGTGAGTTTATACAGCACCTGATCGATTAACGTGCTTGTTTTCTTACAAGGCCGTCACCGTCGATATACGTGGGAAGTATACTTAAGACTTGACTTAATAATGGGGATCTGCATGTAAATCTCCTCGTACGAGTTATTAAGAAAAGAACTAGGAGCATAAAAACGAAAGGAAAGGGGAAGAGAAAGGGTTCTAAACAGATTGAAACCATTAGTCATCTCCATAATATTGATCCTGCTGATGCTTTGTGGCAGGGACGACGTCCGGCTTCGTCCCGACGGCGGCGATCGGCCGCTCCGCAAGTATCTCATCGACCCAGCGCTGCATCGCGGGCAGCCGCACCTTGGTCGCCACGTAGGCGAACTCGCCGAGGTCGACGCTCTCGTGCTTCTCGTACTCGACCATCTGCAGGAGGAGCTCGACCTTGTCGAGGTCCTGGACGAGCTGGCTCTCCGCGGAGGCCGCGTCCTCGAACTCGTGCCACACGGCGCGCATGCCGGCGGCCGAGGCGTCGTCCCCGCCGTGGCTGCTGCCCAGCAGGTGCTGGGCAAAGAAGTCGACCGTGACCGCCTCGCGGCGCTTCTTCTCGGCCTTGGGCACGCCGTCCATGGGCGTCAGATCGCCGACCACGGACTCGGCCACGTCGTGGAGCAGGGCCATCCTGAGGCACTTTTCTACGTCCAGGGACTGGCGGACGGCCGGCGGCGCAAACAGGACCATGACAGCCATGCGGTGCATGTGGTCGGCGATCGACTCGCCGCTAAGGTACGGTTAGGGACAGTCCGCGAGCTACAGAAAACGCGAAAGCACCGAAAAGGCGACCGGGAGCATACTTATGAATGCCGTAGCGCCGCCATCCCTGGCGCTTTGTCGTCTTGAGACGCGAAAGGATGTGGAAAAACGGTATGGGCGAGGTAGGATCTTGGGGGAGAGTTATGGAATGTGCTGCGAGCGCCTTCTCAACAGTCCATAGCTCCTCTTTCAGAAAACAAAAGGTCAACTCCCCGTCGTTGTGAGGGGGTTTCTAAATGGAGACCAAACCTGCAGATCCTGCCTCTGGAACTTCCATGGTCTCGAAGGTAGCTGGCTCTTCCTACTTCAGTAAATACGCTGTCCAGATAGGCGCTTGTATATTTGGGTAATGTGTCCGTCTTAGTGCGATGCCCAAATTTCATGTATGTATCGCTGCCTTGTAAAAGTAGATGTACGGTGGACGGCGATCTTGTTTAAAGGTTCCCTCGGAAAGAGGGACAACGGAAAATTGTTTTTACAGAGATGGAACGAATTAGAAAATAAGTTCTCCATTGCTTCTGTGCTGGCATGCACCCCAACGGAGGGGTTGCTTGTCTCTACGGAGTATTATGGGGTAGTGTAGGTCGATGACGGTCCGGACCGTGCTCTAGCGAAGGAGGAACTGAGCAAAGATGACGAGCCGGGAAAACAAACAGCCGGGGTAGCAGTTAATGCTACAGGATTAAAATACCACACATGGAGGGTACGCGGAAACGTGTACTCAAACTCTTTGTCGAGGGATTGCTGAACTGTACGCTGAGACGCGCGGGATATGGTAGGGCCACCGCAGGGCGCTCTCGAGGGGGCATGGTGTACGCCGTACTGCGAAAGTCATGTCTCTTTTTCTATTTATTGCGTGATTGGAAAAGCCAAATATTATGCTTCATTGCTGTGCTTCTGTACGGAGTAACACTCATCGACTAGTACGAGCACATCCCCCAAGTCACCGTACACTCAGTAGAAGGACAGCTGAAGCTCCATCACGTCGATCCTGTGCATTCTGCTGTTAGCTACGGCTTGTCGAGGTTCTGTCGCCCAGACGAGACACAGACCTACCATTTATCAAACTTGTAGCCGACCTGGATCAGATGGCTTCTCTGTGCTTTGTTAGCCAATGCCAGCGGAGACTGCCTCCCCACCTCTAGAACCACCAGGAGTTCACCCACAGGAACAAAGCCAAAGCTCTCGTAGAACTCCTTCAGAGCGAGCCCGCCGCGCTTGCCCGCCTCGTCGACGGCCATCACGGCCATCAGATGCCTCACGATGTGCGGCTCGACGCCTTCCGGATAGCTTCCGCTGTAGGTCGACAGGTATGTCGCCGGCTCCTTGAGCACGCCGATGAGCGCCTTCAGCAGCCGCGATCCGATGCCGCTTCCGGTGTGCTCCGGATCACAGAACAGGGACAGCTCGACCGTGAATCGATAGGCTGAGCGTGCGACCCGGAAACCGCCGGCATAGGCATAGCCCAGGACCGTCGAGGACCCGGCGCGGACGGCCACGAGATAAGGCAGGCCGGCCGCCGTGGAGCTGTGAAAGGACTGTACGTAGCTCTCGACGGGCAGCGGCTTCTCGTGAAACGTTATGACCTACAGTTGTTAAAATGCTTGGATGGTCTCGCGATCACAGCCAACAGCTCCCGGCCGCCCCCGAACCCACCGTGTTCAAGATGTAATGCTGGTTGATGCGCGCTACGCCCGCAATGTCTGCCTCACGGGCAGCCCGTATCTCGATGTCCGACATGGCGACTACAGCTAAAGAACCTTGGAAAGCAGCATGTTGGGAAGTCACTTTCGAAGACAAGTCAATGGGGGCCGTCCTTTTATCGCACATCACGATGAAGCATTTGCTGATAGCGATACGGAATACGGAGTATTGAGTTGAGTCACAGAATGCCGTCCAATCATAGGCTCCGCCAGGCCAACAAGACGAGCGGCAGTTCCATATCGGGCAGTTCCAACAGCGCCGATCATTTGGGTTGCGCTCGATTGCCAGGCACGAGTGTCGAGTAACAAACAAGCGGCTCCCGACTCCGGCTTTCTCCAATGTTTCAGAGTGTCGACGGCGCCGCATCATGTTGCCCAAACCACAACGCCCGCTGCGCTTCGTTTTTCTTCTTCTTCTTTTCTTCGGCTGAGCGGAGAGCCAGGAAGCGAGACGGTCTGCTTGCTCACCGGCGACCGCCGTCCGGAAGCCCGTCCCCGCCTGCAAGCCCACCTCAAACGCGAGGCGCATATTTCTGCAGTATTCTGCAGTGAGCATCCACCACAGGTGCGTTGGTGGGCCCTGCGACAAGGGTCGGGTTTCCTGATCCACAGCGTTCCAGCCTCCAACACGCAGTCACCAGAGCAGGCTCCTCTTCTCCTACGTGGGCATGCAACACGCCGTGCGTATCAGCACGAGTCGTATCTTGCCCGAGGCATCGAGATAGCCCGTCCACGCACGAACACGTACATTTCCCGAGAAAGGCGAGTGCAGCCAGATCTCCGAGCAGAGCGCATCTGGCATCTGGCATCTGGCATCAAGGCCGCGGAAGAGACGGCCACCGCATACAGCGTCCCATGTGGTGGGCATCGGATTGGGCCTCTAGGAGGTGCTGGCTGGGCTTCGAGGCTTCTGAAACAGGGCGGAGGGAAGCCCGACCTGGATCTCGCTTCCGGTCCCCGTCCAACCAGAGGCGGCGGCCGGGGGACTAGATGCAGGCACTCTATGCGTTGCGAATGCTCGTGCCTTCGCCTCGATTCGGGCTCGGCAACTCCAGAGCCAACCATCAGGTCGAGCGCATGAGAGAAGAAGAGCCAGAGGGAAAAAGAAACGAAAAAATCGACACCTCCCAACCACCTGGCTGTGCTAGCCCAGCCAAAGTCTCCACGCTGCTGCGCGCCGTCATTCGACTGCTGCGAAAGTCTCTCCACCCGCGAGGCACATCCTGGCGAGCTCCGCCCACTAACGGTTAGCTGCTGCAAGATACCTGTGTCCATGCTGTCGAAAATGCAGCAAGAAGAAGTCTTCCAGTTTCTCGTCGAGTATTCCCGCACAGTACTTTTGCGAGTATCTTATCTCCCTGCTGTCCATTCTTCCCCCGTCGCCGCCCAACCGACGAGCTTGTCCTGCTGTCCGTCCATTCTCGTGTCGCGCACTCGTCAGGCCACATATATCTATGACGCATCTTAATAAGCCGGCGGTGCTGGGGCAGGCGGCTCTCCAGCGAAAAGAAGCCAAATGCCCGAAATGCCCGCAAGATGGCCTGTGAAAACTGGCTGGGATTGTGGATAGCGGCGGTGGTCATGGCGCCATTTGGCGTGAGATTGGCGGCAGCTAACACCACTTTGTTTTCCTTCTTCTTGAGTGCTTGCAGCATTGGCGGCGGAGACGATGGGGTATTCAGGCAGGGTTGGTGCAGCTAGAAAAAGAGACTATGGAAGGAAAAGGTAAACCCTCTGCGGTGGAGGTACGGAGTATTGCTTGCTTTGTATGGAGAAAAAGGAAAAAGGTGGTTGGAAGAGGGGTGGTGGGAGCCGAGAAAAAAAAATAGGCAAAGGAAAAAAAAAAGTAAACAAGCAATCGCGATCGGGAAGGAGCAGAAACGAGACTACCGGGAGACGCCAGCGCCCACGGCATCAGAGCCACCTGTTTTTTCGGGCTTTCAGGCTGCAAGCCGGCTCTTCCAATTCCTCTCTCTGCGCCCTTTTCCAGTAATACCCTGCTGTCTATTCGATACATCTCGCCTTGGGGAAAGTATGGGTCCTGGTGAGAGAAAAAAAAGAAACGCCCCGCTTGGCCCAGCCAGCCCACGCGACAGCCAGCCGGTCGCACCTGCCCTCCCGGAAGAACTCGCACGCTTGGGCAGTGGTGGTGTGCTGCACGTCACAAACGGCAATGTTTATTTATTTATTTTGGGAATTTATTTATTTACGTCGCTCGCTTTATCTGTGCCACCCAGAATGCCACCCAGGATGACCTTTCTTTCTTGCCTTTCTTCCTTTTCTTCCATTCTTTCGCTCTCTCTCTTCCTTCTCTCCCCATACTTCCCACGGAGCCATTCTCTACTCCATCCACTCCCTACTCGCCCCCTCATGATCCCCTTCAAAGGATGATGGCTCTGGGCCATCCGCCTCCCCATTCCTTCTTATCGCCTCTCACTGATATCTCGTTCTCGTCCTGAGAAAACACATGACTAACGAGGGTCAACAAACACCTCCCACGCCCTCCAGCGGGCAATTCGGCCGGCACGACTCAGACACGATGGTCTGGGACACCAAATCTCGCAGCCACCACCCGGGCTCGCCGCTGTTTGGCGGCCGGGGCGGCTCGTCTTCCGGCAGCAACTCGTTCTTGCGGAAACTGACGTCTCTGACAAAGAGGTCGCGACCACAGCCCGTCCCCGGCCCAAGATACGCGCCAGCATCAATATCAACGCCATTGTCCCCAGAGGGGATGGCCCTGGCTGCGGCACGGACGGCCTCGCTCAAGGCTGCGGCCACCACCAGCATCACCACCAACGCAAACACAGCACGCTCCGTCTCAGGAAGCCGCACCAAGGATGTGATCCCGGCCGCCACGGCATGCAGTGCGCCGCTTGTCGTCCAGGTTGAGATCCGCTTCCCTGGCTTCGACGGTCTGCCCGCCGCACCAGCATACACCCACGAATACGCCAGCTCGCCTGATCTCGTGGTCACCAACCGCCTCTGCAAGGGCCTGCTCCGGCGACTCATCCACTGCAGCACGGAGCTCATCACACGCAAAGACTCCAAGGCCCTGAAGCAGCAGCGCCGCTCGGGACAACCGGCGTCTGTCAAGCCACTGAGTTACGAGCTCCATTTCCGTATCATCCGCAAGGACGCCGGCGTCTGGGCCGAGAAGACCTTTTGCTCGTACCAGAAGCAGGACATGACGAGCCACGACGCCCACGAGGTCATCCTCGCTACCCACCGCATGGTTGGCCTGTTCCTCCGCCGCCACGATCCGTCGTTCCACTGGACGGACCTGCCAACCGCCGAGACCGCAGCATTCGTCCCCCGCCCAGAAGAGCCCGAGCTTGTTCGTCACGTCGTGGACCATCCTCTCCCTCTTTCCTGCGTCCCGCAGTCTCGCTTCCTCGACGACGCCCAGTCCTTTGAGTTTGTGCCCGGCTACGCTATCAGCCTGTCTTTTCGCAGCCGCTGCCAAGGTCGCAAACAGTTTGAGTGGAAACGCGCTATGAGCCTGCAGAGCAAGCAGAGCGCTCCCCTCAACCTCGCTCTCGCAGAGGACCTGTTGTGGCAGACTTTCAACTCCGTCAACAGCGGCCTGACAACCCGCCGCGATGCTTTCCTCGAAGAGCACAAGGCTTGTGACTGGCTGGAAGGTGCTGCCAGTTGTCAGCACTTTGGCGAGGACGCACTCGATATCGAGCTGAGTGTAGAGAACAAACTCGGCCCAAACTACAGCCACCTGAATCGCACCATCCGCAGCAAGCTCGGTCTGTTCCGCCACCCGGACGCTCTCGACTGCCAGGAATTCATGCAAAGCATCCACAGCAGCCTAATGCAGGCAAGAGATGCCGCTGACGGCCGCATGAGTGCTCTTCCTGATTTTGACCTTCGCGTTCTCACCCTGCGCGGACCAAACTGGTCTGTCGACAATCCAGCCCGCTTTGTGCTTGATGCGTCTACTTCATACTCTCGCCGCAGCACGGAGGCCATTCTAGACCGAGTGCAGACGGGGATCGCCGATGTTCTCCGCCATAAGTCCTGCACGATTCATATTATCGCATACAAGCGAGGCCACCTCGTTCTCGACAAAGCTTTGGTGGCACATGCCCCACCAGCAAAGCCAGCATTGTTTCCCAAGGCCCCGGTGGAGCAGCAGGCCGATGCCATCGTGGCCCGGCTGAAGGAGCGCATTCACCAAGATCTAGACGCCGTCTGTAAAGACACATGTTCACTGGACGGCGTTTTGGAGGGTCCAGGCGAGCGTGCTACCGCTGCCGAGATAGAGAGGGCGCGTGCAAATCGTCTGCCAGAACGTTCTATTCCGTCGTCGCCAACTCCCGATAGCTTTACCGACACTGTTGTCGTCGAAGCTGCGGCGGTTGCCGAAGAAGAGCCTACCATACCCGCCCCACGGGTTGTCGAGCTCCCAGATGATGTCGTTTTCGACGATCTCGACCCGACGCCCCCTTCACCAACTTCATCGTCCAGCACGCGTCGGAGAGCCTTTCCTCTCATTCCAGAAAAATTCACTCTTCCAAACTCGAGGAGCTCAAGTGTTGGTACCAGCACGCCGCGTTCAAGTGAAGAAGAACTTGCTACGTCTCCTACGATCGACGCCGAGCAAGAATCCACTCTGGTTCCCGAGCAATTGCTATCAAATACTCCCGTCAACGAAGCTATCGAAGCGGATGTGCTACCAACCCAGCAACCGGAACTGATTGCTGAGCCACAGCAACATCTTGAAGCGGTGCCACTATCACAGCCCGCTTTTGATTTTGGCACAGAACCACATCAAACTGAGGCAGCACAAGAGCAAGCCAATTCGGGGTTCAAGCTAGATTCGCCGCCTGCTTTTTATAGATTTGACGAAGTAGACGACATACCGCAGGTTGACTTGTGGTTCGAACGCCAAGCCAGTCCAACCGTGGGAACACCTCTGGAAACCATTCTCGAGTACGACAGCGAGCCGGATGAGGAATTTGCGTTTGAGCTGCCATCGTATGAACATGGTTTGACCGCATCTCCTCAACTTCCTGCACAGACTGTTCCGAAAGCGTCTGAAGTGACGGTACAAGAGGTATCGGAGAGAGATTATTCACAGCCTATTGCCGAGCCTGACCTCGAGGCTGCGTTTGAGTCCGCCTCTGAAGCGGCCCCCGAGCCAATTTCTAAGCCACAGTTTAGATTGGAATCCGAGGAAGATGAGCCCATCATCCCCTTGTCGCCATGGCGGGACGACCGTGACGAAACATTTGCTGCAGATACCACCATTCTCACAACTGGTTCATCGAATGTCACCCGGCCGTCTACTCCGTCTCTGAGTCTAAGCTCGGGCGAGTTCAACTCGCCCGAGATCAGTTTGCTGGACACGCCAAACATTAGCCGCGAAACACCTGCCAGGATGGTGACATGTTTCGACTCGGATGGCGAAACCAATTTCCGGCGCGGGTATGATGCCGACAGCGAGTCCGACACGGAGTCTCATAATTTCACTCGGTATACTGGCGGCAAAAAATCAACCAGTCATTCTGGCGGCGGTGAATTTTCTTTTGCCCAACCGCTGACGGTGTCGCTCCCATTGAAGCACTCGGACCTCTCGGGATCTGAGTCGGCACCTACGGAGGTATGGCGCGAGGCGGCTGATGTCTCCACAGACACCGAAACGGTCGGGCACTTCTTGAAATCCGAGCCCGACTTCGATGCCACCGTATCTGCTCTGAGACCTGGAATCTCTTTCGAAGATTTTGCCATGACAAAACCGAGTTTGGATCTGGACGAATACGCAGAAGTCGTCGCCGACGACAACGAGGACGTGTCAGTTGAAGTCTCCAAAGAGACATCCGCTGGAGAAGACGTCCTAGAGATTGGCACATTCAGCGAAGGCGGATATGACAACTCTGAAGCCGACCACCCACTTCTAGACACGGAGAACACAGAGGCTGCTTCCGATCTCCTATCGGAGTTAGAACATCATGCAGACAATATCGTGGAGCAGGAGCCCATAGCAGCCGCAGAATCTCAAGAGCCGACTGAGTTTCCAGAATTCAACGTCTACGAGCAGGGCCAAGCCCCCGAGCCAGCACTTGAGTCCAAACTTCAGCCAGAGCTGGCCTGCAACAACTGCGAGTCACATGACGGACCCGAGTGTGTGCCACTGCCCGACTCTGACGACGAGGTCGAAGAGGAACCCGTGCTCGTGCATAAACACCACGACGAATCGACGCCAGCTGTGACAGTAGTAGAAGAGGCATCTGAGTTAACGACCACCCAGCGTCTAGAACCCGCACCGATTTCCGGGCCGGAGATCTCCGAGACTCTTCCTGGGTTAGGCGAAATCCAGGACTTACAGCCAGAGCAGGAAATCGCAGTCGCTCAAGAAAATCACACGTCTGAGGAATTGACCGATTTAAGCCCTCAACCTGCTGAACTGCAACCTCCAGCAGCCCTGGATCTTGCGGATGAACCTACCGAAGCAGATGAACCTACCGAAGAACTCGAACAACACCAGCAGCAGCAACAGTGGCTCGAGCTGACTGACCCAGAGGCCATCTTGCAAGCGGAACTTCAGCCTGAAGAAGAGTCTGTCGAGGAGCTAGGTCCCAGAGACGAGCCAGAACAGGAGCCCGCATCAGTCGACGCCCTCTTCGATATCGCGACTCCAGAGCTGAACCAGACACCACACGACACTGAGATTTTCGAGCCAGTTGCCGAATCTATACCTGCCACAGAGGACGACGACACGACTGTCGAGATTTTAATACCGGACCTTGAGGATGATCTTGGGGACGCCGAATCTTGTCCCATCGAATCCACGCCTTCATCGGATCTCGAGCAAGTTCTGGATGCTGAGCCAACGCAGGCTTCCGAATCAATACGCGATCTGGATGTGCACGAACAGCCGATCTGTGTCCAAGAGCCGCAGCCTGTCTCCACAGATTCCGACCTAGTTCCCCTGGAGATCAGCGACCTTGAGCAACAACCAGAGGAAGACGCCAAAGACAGCTCTGAAGACGAATCTGTGGAGGCCACGGCTGCCGAAATTCATCCGCCCGTTAATGCGAACCTTGATGGTGCCAGCTCTGAAGATGACTCTGAACAAGTCAATGAAGCCTCAAGCGAGACGGCTGCTCCAGAGCCCGACGATCATCACACTTGCGAGGCAGTCTGTCTTCCTGAGACCCGCGATTTGACAATTCCTCTGTTGCACGTTCCTATCAAAGAGAATATCACCGAGCAACACACGGTTCTGGAGTTGATTCCACAGACGGTGAAATTCCTGCAAGACAATGCTGCACCGGTCGCCGAAACTGTGACCAAGTCTCTGCTCCCAGATGCTGTCATCTCAACTCCCGCTCCCTTAACGAAGGTCACAAGCGAATCGTCGGCCTTCGAAGACTGCGGCACTTCCTGCACCGAAGAGACGACGCGAGACTCCATTGATACTATTGAGGAATTCGAAGACAGCGAACCGCCAGCCGCAAATCGCTTGACCTCTTGGTCTCTGCCGACTGCCGGCTTCCTCGGCCTGGATGAGACCAGGCTAGTCAAGGTTGGCCTCCGCGGAGCACTGACAGGCTCGCATGCTTTTGACAATGTTGCCTTCGAGATTCGCAAGCGCCAGCAGCGACACGCATTAAAGCCAGCGGAAACCAAGGAGGCCGGCCGATCACCGCCAGAGGCACTCACAGAGGAGACGAGCCCGGGGCCGTCGTCGACAGACGCCTCCTCTTCGGCAACGAAATCGGCTCAACGATCTGGTGACAAGGCAGGGCAGCGCCGTTCTCGGAGTGCGTCTAAGAAAGCTGGATTGACGCTGCCAAAGATGCCCAAACAGAGCCGGGCGTCGTCGGCGTCATCCAAGGACCTCGTAACGGCCCCGCCGTCTTCGACTGTCATCGACCCAGCCACGGAGTCGCCGCCGGCAAATCAAGACGCCGTTCTGCCACGCGTGGTCATGATGTTTGCGGGTATGGCCATCATGTCACAGATGATCAACAAATCGTCTTGAGGTTTCGGGCTCAGGACGATTACAATTTCTTTTTTTTCTTTTTTTGCATTTTCTGTTTATTTTTCTTTTTTTGAGGGATTTCACATGGACGGTTGCATATACAGCAGACATATACTTTATTCTGCATTGGACGGAGCAAAACAAAAAGAACCGACACTTTTTTATGATTTTTGCATGGAACATGGATTCATATTGGGCATTTTTCGGCAGGCAGGAAATTACGGGGTATTTTTTTCATGATGATGAACAACGGGTCAATATACATTCCTTTAGGTTTTGGTCTGTAGAGGAGCAATGAAACAACATTAAACAAGACTTACTTCGTCCAGTCTACTGCATAAAACGCGGCATTTGTTTCGATCGTAGAAAGTAAACAAAAGTTATATCTAATTTATTTCGAGGGCAGGAGTCTGTGTCATGGTTCTCCTCATAACAAGCTATACAGACAGTAGTCAAATGCTCTTCTCATAAACCGTCACAGCTAGTCCATTACAGCTCGTCCTTCTTTCTCTCGCCGTCTGGAGCGTCCTCCTCCTTCTCTCTCCGCTGCTGCTCCTCGTACTTGGCCGCCTCCACGTCCTCTTCCCACATGCGCTTCTTAGGGTTGGGCTCGTCGTCGTCCGCGTGCGCCTCGGCCGCCTCCCCGTCCACGATCCGGCCCACCTCCTCGACCAGCGAGCCGGCCGCCGCTGCGGGCGTGGCGTGCACATCCGACGCCGCCGCGAAGCTCGTGGCTGTCGTCGCCGCCACGCTCGCCACCACGCTGGTGGCAGGATCGCCGACACTGATGGACGACACCGACGACGACGCCGACTTCCCTCTGCTTCCGAGGCCGGCCCGCCCCGCCCACAGGGCCAGGCCGAACGCCGTCCGCGCCGGCCACCACACCAGCACCCACAGCGGGCCGTACAGCACCCGCCGGAACAGCAGCCACGCCACGGTGCCCGCCAGCAGGTAGAACGCCGTCTGCAGGTACCACGTGTCGCTCTTGTGGGCGGCCACGAGCCCCCGGACCAGCTGGCGCGCCGACTTCAGGGAGGCCCCGATGTCCCCGCCATTCCCCCCGGAGGAGGCGCCGCTGCCGCTGTAGCGGTCGCCGAGCTCGGCCAGGGCGCGCGAGCTCTCGGCGAGGGTCTGGGCGGCGAAGTCGGAGCGGGCGACCTCGCCGGCGATGCGGGCGTGGGTCTGGCGCAGGGCGGCGGTGACGTCGGCGGCCGCGGCCGTGGTGGGGGAGGCGTGCTTGTGCTGGTGGGGAGGAGGAGGTGCGTGTCTCCGCGTGCGCGGGCGGGGCTGTCGCGCGTGGCTGTGGGATGCCGAGTGGTCTTCGCTGCTGTTGCCCCCCTCCTCCTCGTCGCTCCGCTCCTCCCCGCTCTCCTCCTCGGACTCGCTCTCGCTGCCCGGGGCGTACGATGCCAGCAGCCGGCGGTGCTCCTCGACCTGGGCGGCCTCCAGGGCGCGGCGCGCGCGCAGGCGCGCGCCGCGGAAGGCCACGTGGGACTGCTGGATCGCCGCGCCCAGGCGCGCCAGGCCGTCCTTCAGCCGCGCCCGGTCGTGGCTCTCCTCCGCAGCGGTCGCCGCCTTTCCTGCCCTTCGTTCCTCTTCTGCGTCGCCCGCCTCTCCGGGCGAGGCGTCCCGTCGGCTGTCCGACGCGCTGGCGGCGAGCGCCAGGTCGGCCGCGTCTTCCTGCAGCAGCTCGTAGTCGTCCTGGGTCTCGCGCAGGCCGTCGGCGACCTCGCCGACGAGCTCGGCGGCGGTGTCCTCGTCGAGGAAGAAGAACTCGGCCGCGGGAGCGGAGAAGCTGCCGGTGCCTTGCTGCCGTTTTGCGTCGCCGCCGCCCAGGCGGTCGATGAGCTGCCGCAGCTCCTCGAGGCCCTCCTGCAGCTGGGCCAGGCGGTCCTGCAGCTCGCCGAGTGAGGCCATGGTGTGTCGTGTAGTGGTGCGATGTGTGTGTGACTGAGAGACAGCGAAACAGGGAGGTCAAATTCGAGCCACTTTCGCAGCTTGGTGAGTATCGACGTCAGCACCTTCCGCCCCCCAAGTAAAATGCGAACAGCTGTCAGGAGCTCGGGCCCCGCAAAAAAGGGAGACAGGGTTGGTACGAAAGGCCGTTGGCGGCCCGTTGTAAGTGGAGTCACGTGAGCGTATGTGTTCCGCGGGCTGTCATTGGCGGTTGTCGGACATGCGCTTCGATGCTCCGCGCAGCTAAAAATTTTGCTCGGCAAAACATGCGAGCTCCGGACAGCTGCGAACGAGCTCGACGATCCATTGACGACACACCCTCTCTATAGACGAGCCTGCACAACCAGCCACAATGCTCACCCGCTTCATCACCGACGTGACGACGCGGTTCAACCCGTTCTCGCCGCGGTCCAAGGCGGCGCGCCTCTTCCTCACGCAGCTGCCGCCGACGGCGCGCCAGCAGGGGATGACGGTCACGACGCACCTGCTGCCGCGGACGTCGACGGAGCCGAGCCTGCTGACGGTGAAGTTCAGTACGTTCCTCTGGGAAAGCTTGAGCCGTGCGCCATGACCGAACTAACCAAGCCAGAGGACGGCAAGGAGATGCAGCTCGACTGCGAGACGATGGGGATCAAGCGGGTGGTGGAGGAGGTGGACCGGCACTCGCGGGCGCTGCAGAAGCAGGCAGACCTTGCGGACGGGTAGAGGAGAAGGATGGCACAAGGGAGAGAGAGAGAGACAGAGAGAGCATGCATTGGATGGCGTTTTGTTTTTGGGAAACATTATTTTCTTGGCGGCAGCGAGCACGAGCTGCAGCCATTGTACGAGTACCGCGGCCGAGATGGCAGAAATACAAAGCTGGACATTGTCTCCAGATGTTGAAACTCGTATGTCGAGCAGTTTTCTGGCGTTGTTTGCTTCCGTTGTCGGGAGACGAGTTCACTTGATCCAGAGTCACATGCAAGAAAGACGTAAGAAGTAGCTCCCGTTGAGGGGGAATCGTCGTCGTTTTTTTTCTTTTTGCCTATTCAAATCACGGATTGTTTCATCCGCTTTTATGTATACTTCCTTATCTATGCGTTTCCATCCCGCGGTCCGTTTCTTAGGTTGGGTTTTTATCACTTTTTTTTGACCGCTTCGTTCGTGCCCCCCCTTCCCTTTCTTCTCTTCTTTACAGACGAGACCCAGGACCTAGTCACGCCGATGCGCCGCTGATGAAGAACCACTTGTCTATGGAGCTGTCGATCTTCTCGGCCGGCAGCTCCTGGTGGGCGGGGATGGGCGGCAGCTGGTCGGGCGACACGCGGCTCGGCGAGTGGGCCACGGTCAAGTTGGTGGTCTTCACGTCCGACGGCGTCTTGCCCGTGACGAGGCGCTCCCAGGCCTCGGCGCACTCTCGGATGACGTCGGTGGCGTACTTCTTGTTCTTGCACTCGCCGGTGAAGGCGAACTGGTTCTCGGGCTTGCCGTCGGGGATCTTGTAGATGCGGAACCACTCGTTGGTGGCGCGCAGCAGGCCCGGCAGGTGGCGCTCGACGTCCTCGATGTCGTTGAGCTTGGGGGCCAGCGGGTCGTTGACGTCGATGACGATGACCTTCCAGTCGGTCTCCTCCTCGTCGAGGAGGGCCATGACGCCGAGGACCTTGACCTGCTTGACCTGGCCCGTGTAGCCGACGAGCTCGCCGATCTCGCAGACGTCAAGCGGGTCGTTGTCGCCCTTGGCCTTGGTCTCGGGGTGGACGACGTTGGGGTCCTCCCAGGTCTGGGGGAAGGCGCCGTAGTTCCACAGGTAGCCCTTGTGGGGGAAGCAGTTGCGCACGAAGCGGAGCTTGCCCTTCTTGATGTCCTGCTTGATGGGGTTGAGGGTCTCGTCTTTGGAGATCTGGACCGGGGGGGGGGGGGGGGTCAGCAGGTGGACGGACAACAGAAACGGCAGCGCTGATTCCTCGCCTCCTCAATGCCCCGACGCCTCAATGCCTCAATGCCTTACCTCCTGCTTCGCGTTCGTCCAGCGCGGGATCTCCACGACCATGTTCAGCACCGTCTGCTCGGCATTGGCGTACAGCGGGATGTCGTGGAATGGCGACACCGGCTGGCCGTCCTTCTCAATGTACACGCGGTGCTCCAGCGTGTAGGGCGCGCCGATCTTGCGGATGGAGTAGGCCATGTTGGGCGGTGGCGGGTGTGGTTTGCTAGGTTTGCGTCGTTGTGTGGAAGAAGACGAAAAGCGAGAGGAAAAGGAGGACGAAAAGGAGCGGGACACTTGGGCGGGCAGCGGTGGGCCTGCGCGAGAAAAAAAGGGTGGGGTAACAGGACTCGTTGGAGCCGACGTCAACGGCAAGCAAGGAGGGGTGCGCCTGCTGGTGGCGGCCCGGCAGAACGACGCCTGCCCAACCGGTGCAGCGGAACCTGCTGCGTGCGTGTGGTGTGCGACGGCGCCTGGATTAGCCCATGCGCCCGCTGCCAACCGTCCACCTGCTGCCAGCTGCTGCCGGCCCGTTGCCACGGCTGGGAGAGGCGCGCAACAACCGCGCAAGGGGGACATGGCCAGAAAGGCAAGAAGAAGAGAATTTGTTGGGACGAGAGAGGAAGGCGCGATCGGAGAGGATTCTGATCTGACAAGGCTGCCCGTGTTAGGAAGTGGCACAAGAGACTGCCCGCGCGCGGCAGAATCGGCACGGGCGCACTGTACAAAGGGAGGTGAGTAATAAGAGGGAGAGGTTTTTTGAGCGGACTCTGCCGACGACAAGCCGATGAAATTTTTTTATTGACTGCTGCGCGCGCCAGGGCCACCAGCAAGAGTGTTATTTTGCCGCCTGTCAGCCTCGCCGCTTGCACAACATTTGCGCACAGCGGTCATGACCGCATGCAATGTTTGTAATTGATAATTGTCCAACCTTCCTTTCCTGCGCTGGACACAAACTACTGTGATCGCAGGGTTGGAAATTTGCGATGGAAAAAGAAGACACGATCTATTCGCACGTCGGCCTGGTCGTTGAATACAGATGCTTCGGGGGTCCTTTGGTTCCAAGTTCAGAAAGGTGTCGCTAAGGATCCTGCAGCATAATTGAGCAGTTATATGTTTTGCTTGACTCCCTATGGCATTGTGCATAAAGAGCTATCTCGGCGACGTTTTGGTGTGCACGACGCTCTCCGGCTCGAAGACTCGTGTTGCTGCTATCTCCTTGTGTATGTTTGGCGGGACGGCCCCATCTGGCTCGCGCCCGATACGGTCGACAAAGGAGAAGACGCGCCGTGCAACACTGGTCATACTGTATGAATAGCGCTCGTCGATCATCTTTTGAACGTAGCCCACGACCTGTTTGATTGAGTCGTGGGTGGCTTTGTCCGCCGGGTCTGATCTGGCGATCAATCAAAGCATGCCGAGTTCAATGATTTTTGTATGTAGCACGCTCTCCGGCTCGAACACTCGTGTTGCTGCTATCTCCTTGTGCATGTTGATAGGGATAGGCAACTCCGGCTTGTTCCACGCCGCCATCTAGAACACGGAACGCGACCGGAGCACGATCGTGTGCCCGGTGGGCTGGTACCGTGAAGTGCTTCGCACGGCATTGGCGAGTGGCGGACCTTGGGCGCCTGGGCGAGCTTGCGCAGCCGGTTGGTGGGTGTAAGGTGACGGAGTCCGGTCTCTGACCGGACGGACTGGCGCAACATGGCTCGGCGCGGCTCTGGATGGCGCTTGAGTGCTTCCCGACGCATGCGTCACCGGCGGCCGCTGAGCCAGCACTGAATGCTCTGCTGCCGGTGTTGGTCCTGACGGCGGTGGGTCGCTCGTTCTTGAGGCATTGGGGGTATTATTGGAAGCGACTGGAGGGAGCAGTCCGGACAGCATTGCTGCCATCCAGGACTTCCACCACACTGCTCGTGCCCATGGTGTTGACGCAGACCTGAGAATCGCTCACCCGTCTCGCAACGTCACGAAAAAACACAACGGCGGAGGATATCCCTGTCGACAAGTGGAGGAAGGCTTGTCCGCCATCTGGAGAGCTTTTCGACTTGACGACAAGCAGAGAGGAGACTTGACGAGGAGATGGAAACAATCTAGATAACAGGACATGTCCGCCTAAAAAGTGGGAGGCTCCTTCCGTCCAAGTATAAAATGCACGTTCCTTCCGTTTTAAGCTTTATTTTAACATGTCCTGTGTCTCCCTTTGCCTGCGTACTCATTCCTGCTGTTTTTACGTGTGGCACGTGCCGACTAATGCCACCCGTCGAGGACACATAATCCTCTCGGCACATCGAGGGATACATCAACCTTCCACAATCTGTTCGACTTGGACCAAAGCAAGCATCGCCGGAGACGCGATTGTGTCAAAGAGATTGAACAAGCCAAAACGCACGCCGTAAGAGGGCTCCGCCCCAGGCCCGAGCACAAGACCGGGCGAAGCACACAATTCCCACTTTACAAAGACAAATTTAAGCTCATAGAAGAGGCAACGAGAGGAAGATCCGCCTTGTGTACTTGGCGATCGATGGCCCGTTCTACACCAGCGGTTAATGAAAGAAGAAATTGGCCTCGTACTGTCACCTAAGATCGCGCGACAGGCGCGACAGTTTCCCCGGGGTGTTCTCGGTCAAGGGTGATTCGGGCTCTTGGGGACAATAGTTGCACTAGGGATGGAGACGGCCATGGGACCACGGCAGCTCACCAGTGCCGCACGGGAGCGGCAAAATCCCACAAGATGGCCGCGCAGACTCTGGAAGGCAGTTTTATCTTTCCTCCCGACCGGTCTCACGAACTTTTACGACGCTGCTCTCGACATTAAATGCGACCCGGCCTGGTTGCTGAATCGCCGCGTGAAGAACACAATTCCCATTTTACAGGCGTTCGACCCAGCCTTGACAGAAAGACAAAGGCAAGATCTCACAAGGTGGCCGCGCAGACTGTGGAGGGCCGCTTTGTCTTTCCTCCCGACCGGTCTCACGAACTTCTACCGCACTGCGCTCGACAAAGGCGACCCGGCCTGGCTGCTGAATCGCCGGGCCAACTACAGGCGCTCCCGCCTGTACCAGCTTCCCGATGAGCTCCTGATCCTCATCCGCGACCGCGCCGACGAGCGCACTTTGTGCCTGATGCGCCAGAGCTGCTTTGCGTTATTGCGCATCGTCGCTGACCTGGATTGCCGTGATAAAGGTCGTAAATGGGACCAGCACCTCGCCTAGGACATTAATAAGGGGCGCATTGTTTGGCCACTGCATTACAATTCGTGCTGGGTTGTCAAGAATTCCCCGACCGACTGGCTGCCGCTGATTGCACGGGAGTACAAAGGGCTCTGCGGAGAATGCCGCGCCTTTCGCGTGACGGGCCAGTTTGACGCAGTTGTCGAAACCTTGAAGCGGATGCCCATGTTCTGTTCGGGCTGCGGGGAGTACCACACGCGTCTATTGTTTTCGGCGCGCCAGCGCAAGGCTCCGGACGAGCAGCGCATCTGCATCGGGCGCGAGGGCACAATCTCTCTCTGCGCCCATGAAGCCATCTCGTGGTCGTCGATGCTAGAACGGGTCACTAACGACCGGGGCGTCGTGAAGGACTGTCTAAGGATCCGCTGCACACACGCGGCACACAGGGCTGATCGAGATTGGAGTGCGGGCTTCGGTAAACCGCAAATGCACATCTTCCACGCGGAATGGATACACATTGAAAGGGCCGTACCTGCGTTCGACTTGGACCCGCACCTGCCTATTACCCGACAGCAGATCCGACGCTTTCTCGCTGCGCAGGCCGGGACCGATTTTAGTCGTTTGTTTTGTGCACACGTCCGACCCGACGATGGCCAGCTGATGCTGCCGTTCGAGCCGGACCAGTGCGCCTGTTTCCCCGACGACCCCCTCACGGGATACACATTTGGCGAGCAGCACAATCATGGCAGCTACAAGTCCCGGGGGCTGGACTGTTGCCGATGCCTCGCGGTTGGGAACCCCACACTACAACAGCGGCTTTTCAGGACCATAAAGACGAAGCAGCCGTCTCGCTTTCTCTGCGGAAATTATTCGCATTTACAAGACCACGTCTTTCGATGCCGCCATTGCGAAGCTCAGTATGCCTGGAAGCGCTGTTTTGGCGGGCGTGTGTTTCTGCGCTTCGAGAGCAGATCGGCCCAGAGGCCGAAGGACCCGACCAGATTTTACTGGATACGTGAGCTTAATCCGGAGTCGTGGGACGCACGGCATGACCAGGCTCTTCACCGCGTGACTTGGTGCAATACGCGAGGCTGCCAGACTGAGGCTCAATGGTCACGCATTTTGAGGCCCGGGAGATGAAGACAAATTCTTTATAGAATACTTATAATAGCGCAAGTACCCCTGATTCTTCTTCTACCTTTCCTCGTTCGCCATAGACCCTCCGGGGGCTGGCTCGCGGCCATGTGATAAAGTTAAAAAAAATATGCCGCGTCTAGAAGTCACAAGACAAAAGTGCAGTTCAGCGCATCGTCCAAGGTGCCAAGGACAAAGGTCGAAGAGATTGTAGAAATCAATCAAATGTTTCCGCTGCCAGACTCTGGTTACGGCTTCCGCTTCAACGATTCCGTGATCAAAATCTTGTAGCCTTCGACAGCTTGCTCTAGATCCGACACCGTGAGGTGCTCATGATCGGAGTGCGTCACCAAGAAGTCGCCGGGACCGTACAGATATTTTTTGTGGTCGCCATGGAGCCCGGGGATGTCCGTCCCATAGCTGAGAAGGATGGTATCAAAGCCTGGGAGGGCAGTTAGCGACATAACAGCAAGGAGAACAGGTGCATCTAGACCGTGTCTCGTATGCAACGCACCTTCGATATCGTAATCCAGCGACACAGGCGCGATCCCGACCCTGAACTGCAGCTCCAGCTCCGGCTCGGCCGCCAGCACCGCCTCCTCGATCTGCTGCTGGATCGCCTCCGGCGTGCTGGCCGCCACGCGCACGGACACCTGCGCGAACGCGTGCTCCGGGATCACGTTGGCCGCCACGCCGCCGCTGATGGTGCCGACGTTGAGCGTCGTGTTGCCGAACTCGGCGCTCCAGGGCAGCGGCACGGCGGCCAGGGCGGTCAGCCCGCGCACGAGGCGGTCGATGGCGCTGGCGCCGAGCTCCGGGTAGCCGGAGTGCCCGGCGACGCCGCGCGCGGTGATGTTGAAGCCGACGCCGCCCTTGTGGCCCCGGGCGAGCTTCAGCCGCGTGGGCTCGCCGAAGATGACGGCCTCCCAGGCCAGCCCGAGGTCGTTGGCGGCGCGGATGCCGTCGCCGCCGCGCTCCTCGCCGACGTCGACGAGGATGGCCACGTCGCCGTCGGTGATTGCGGCCGCCTGCACGAGCTGCTCGACGGCGATGATCAGGGAGGCCACGCTGCCCTTGGCGTCGACCGTGCCGCGGCCCCAGAGCTCATCGTTGGAGCCGGAGTCGGAGTCTGAGTCGGAAGCGGAACTAGGTCGACGCCTCTCATAGGGCCAAAAGGGAGGGACGGTGTCGATATGAGAAGTGACGAGGATGCGGGTCTGGCGGGCTTCGCCGAGATACGCTAGCAGGTTATCGCGGCCGGGGGAGACGGGCTGCGTCTCGACGGTGAATCCTCGGCTGTGCAGATAGGTTCTTAAAAAGGCGGTAGCATTGCCCTCAGTGCCGGTGACGGACGGTATCTCAACGAGGCCCTTGTGCAGTGCGATAAGGCTAGAGGAGTAGGGAGGAGAAGAGGAGGATGAAGTCGAGAAAGGGAAATCAGGAGAAGCCAGGGCAGGTATCGACGGCTTATCGTAGATAGGAAGCTGCAGCCTCCTCGAAGCCGAAGCCTGAGCCGAGCTAGCCAAGACAGCAAGCCACCATTGGGTGGTAGTAGCTATCTTCATGGCTCGCATAGAGAGGGGAGACCTTGGAGATAACCACACTGGGCGCTTGATTGGCGAGGAGGGGGCAAGAGAAGAGAGAGAGGAGGGAAGGCCGGTTGGGATGATAAGACCAGAAGATGAAGGTGTAGTTAAGCGATGCTTGCACGGGGCAGTCCTGGCAACCAGCTTTGAACGACTAAGCGGACAGTCTGGACAGCACACGGCATTTAGGAATGTCACTTTTTCTCCGCATCTGGTGTTCGGAATATTATATGCTCATGAGAATGGTTCGACGCGCAGGTCGGGTAGGATCTCGCCGGGATCAAAGATTACACCATATCGCACAATAAGTGCACCACGGCAATTACCCCCACATTGTATGGATTATATCCGAACAATACGGAGCACGTCTGCCCCGGAAGGTACTTGTAGTGTTGCATCCGGCATTAGACAATCACCTCAGCCCCTCCGGACCTGCTTTATAATTACATGGGATTTGGCGCCAGGGCAGGCATCGTATCGCTGTCATGAACCATTGCTCATATCCCGCTTTAAATGCGTCACGGTAAGGTGTTATCATTCCCCCCCTCCCCCACGCCGTTGTGGTGACGTACAAATAACTACGAATACTACGAATACGACGAATAACCGAGGACAGACCTGCCTATAGGAGAAACCACCAAGGCGATCGGTAAGGTATGGGTTACCTTCAGTAGCAGACTAGTAAATGTTTAAATAGGAACCACACGGAAAGATGAGGGTGGTTATCTTTTGTATGTTGCACGGAGTAATATTACATGGATTACATCCTCGCATGAATGACATACTGAGAGCCAGAAACTCTGCGAACTTGAGACACCTCAGGTTACAGTCTATTCAATAATGTCTCTATCAGTCTCTCCTGACGCCGGGCCGGAGAGGCAGCATGATGACCTCGACGAGAAGAGGGCCGGATTCTCCGTCGGTGCTCCGGACTCGGAGACGGCGCCAGCTGCAAAGGGCGGCCTGCATGTCGTCTCGCGCAACGCCGGCCTGACGGATGCGGCGTACGGCGATGACGGTAGCGGCCAAGTCGGCGAGATCACCGGCTACGACGCGACCGTTCAGGGCGCGCGGGCCAGCCTCAGCTCGGACGAGGAGAAGAAGCTTTTGCGGAAGATCGATCTGAGGCTGCTGCCGCTCTTGTCGGTGATCTACATGGTGAAGACCATCGACGCTGCCAACCTGTCGAACGCGCGCATTATGGACCAAGGCACGTCGCGCAATGTTATGACGGAGCTGGGCATGACGTCGAACATGTACAACCTCGTGACGGTGGCGTACTACGTATGTTCTTCCCTCGTGTGCCCTCACCCAACCCCCCCCTGGTTCTGACACGCAGGACAAACAGGTCCCATACATTCTGGCCGAGACGCCGTCCAATTTGCTCGTCAAGAAATTCAAGCCGTCCGTGTGGCAGTCGCGGATCATGGTGAGTGTAGCGAGCGACGTGATGACAGAAAGCAGAGATCACAGAAAGAGGAGAGCGAACGCAGCACAAGATGAGAACATGACCGAGTTAAATATCTCCTGGAAAGGTAGCTGACATGCTAGATCTCCTGGGGTATCGTCCTCTGCTGTCACGCGGCTGTCACGAATGCCGGCGGACTCTATGCCGTTCGCGCCCTGCTGGGCCTCTTCGAGGCCGGCCTGTGGCCCGGCCAGCTGCTGCAACTTTGCTATTGGTATAGGCCCGACGAGGCGAGTCCTACGTTCTCTGCATCCATCAACGCCCATGCATCTATAACAAAAAGATGCACACTTCTACGACGTCTTTGACTTCATTTCGCCCTCCCTCATGTCTTCTTTCCAATAACAGTATAAAAGATCTAACACAATGTAGATGGCGCCGAGAATTGTCTTGGTTACTCTGCTGGGCAATTTCAGCTCCGTGGTCAGCGGCTTGCTGGCATTTGCTTTCAACGGCGTCGATGCCCGGGGCATCTCGGGCTGGAAGTGGTGAGTTTCGGCCCCGGAAGATTCGGATGGGCGGAGGTGTACTTGCTATACACGGACTAGCTGATCGTTCCTTCCCTCTCCTAGGCTTATTTTAACCGAAGGCATATTCACTGTGCTCCTCGGCATCTTCACGCTCATCTTCCTCCCGGATTGTAGGTTTCACTCTGTTCCCCCTTTGAATTCCCTTTACAAATAAGGTCCATTGCTGACTTCGTCCTCCTCTGCAGTCCCCGCAAATGCCAAGTGGATGACCGACCACGAAAAAGCATTTGTCCAAGCCCGCCTGCCAATCAACGCCCCCCGCGCGCAGGAGGAGAACTTCAGCTGGCGCCAGTTCATCGACACGCTGCGCGACCTGCGGCTGTGGCTTTTCCTCGGTTGCTGGGCCTTTTATACCATCGGCACCACCGGTTTGACGTTCTATCAGCCGACCGTCATTGCAGCACTGGGCTTCACCTCAATTGGCCAAGCCCAGCTCCTCAACATCCCGCCCGCGATCTTCGCCTGCGCCCTGACGATCTCCTTCGGCATCTTTGCGGATACGGGCCGTATCCCGCAGCCGTCCATCCCGCTGTTTTTCATGATCGTCATCCTGGCCTGCTACGTCGTCGAGTACACGTACCCGAATCCGGGTGGCGTCTACGCGGCGACCGTCATTGCCGGCGGCTTCTCCACGGCCTGGTACACGATGATGTGGCCGTGGCGCGTGCAGACGACACGGGGCGCAACAGGGTCGGCATTCGCTATCGCGTTCGCAAACAGCTACGGCCAGATCGGCGGCGCTGTGGGATCGCAGCTCTTCAACTCGCGCTTCGCGCCGCGCTACAGCACGTCATTTGGTATCGCTATGGGCTTCATCGGCATGGCCATTATCATGAATCTGGTGACGTGGTCGTTTACGTGGCGAATTGACACGGAGACACGGCGAATCAAGCGGGCACGCAGGGAAGCGTTCAAACATAACGAGGCTGTACTGGACGATGTTGATATCAAATAGCGCTGCGGGTCATCTGGCCTCCATCGCCGGGTGTATGACAACTAAGCACGACAACGCGAATTGATGAGAGAGCGAGGGCGGGCCATTCCACAATACTGGGTTACTTCGCTCGCATGTCTTGAACGCCGTAGTTCATAATTGGGCTGCACTCCCACCTCTCTGCTAAGTTGCACCTGGTCTTGTAGGTGTTCTATGACAGCTTCATCACAGTAGTCCGGCAGAGCTGCGTTTCAACTAGAAACACGGGCAAATTTGTGGCAAGAAATCTGAGCTAAGAGCTCATAATTTGTACCGGCTTCTTCAACTATCCAACTAGGATGGTTCAGTATCAGTACTTCGACATTATGAAACCGCATTTATTTGTCTTGATTTGTGCCAATAATGTTCCGGAACGAGCCGTATCGACACGCTTCTACTAAAATAAATATATTGCTCAAAAAGACATGCGTCCTGTTTTCGTTGTGTGGCTGTGTGTTAATATAATAGTAAGGACCGGACCAATCAGATTAACACAAGGTTCGATCTCCGTCTACTTCTACCCGGGTTGTTTTTTGGTCTAAACCTTTGTCACTGCTCTTTATTTAGTTCGTTGTCTTTTACCTTGTTTGTATACCTTTTCATTGTGATTCAATATAAACTGACGGGCCGCGATTGCGGAGTTAGCGGAATTGGACAACCGGCATCGAGGCTGTGGTGGGTGTTGCTCCCTTTGCCAATCTGCCGAGGGGGGGGAAGCTTCACTATGACGTCGTCCCCTCACTGCTATCGTTTCGCCTCTGTTTTCTTCTTGACCAGCTTCAGATTCATCTCGTGCTTTCTTCGCCATTATCTCTTTTGTTTTGCCAGCCCCGTTTTCCAAACGCACAGCAGGCCACTGACTAACAACCATTCCGCGCGCCATGGCGACCATCACGACCATCCCGGACACCATGCGGGCGGCCCAGGTCGTCGAGTACAACCAGCCGTACCAGATCAACACCGTCCCCGTGCCCAAGGACCTCGGCCCCTATGAAATGCTCGTCAAGATCGCCGTCGCCTCCTTCTGTCACACCGACATCATGGTCCAGACCGGCGTTTTCCAGTCTGTCCTCCGCTGCGCCGAAATGGCGTCTAAAAATCTAGTGAAACCCAGACAAAGAAATTCTATTTGAAGAA